>OU785246.1:7437500-7740894 GCA_917051295.2 Erebia ligea
TTATTGCAATTTTCGTAGGGATCTCTAACTTTTTTTGAAAATAAAATAATAGCCTGTTACTCGTTGATAAATTAATTGAATTTTTAAAATCGGTTGAGTCGTTTTTGAGTTTATTCATTACAAACAAACAAATCTTTCCTCTTTATAATATTAGTTTAGATAAAATAACTAGCTGATGTCCGCGACTTCGTCCGCGTGGTTAAAGTTGTTTGATTCCCGCGGGAACTCCTTAACTTTCGAGGATAAAAAGTAGCCTGTGTCACTTTCCCAGGTCCTCAACTATGCCCATGCCAAAAATCACGTTGATCCGTTCCTCCGTTGTGGAGGGATTGAAGGACCTGAGATATAAGAATTTTATAACAAAAAGAAAATAAAAACATTAAAGAATCCTTTCTTAGTGGACTATTGCAATAAAGTATAATTAATTTTATTGAAAAATAATAATGAAATTCTCATTCTTGCGGAAGACGTTGACCATTTTTACACTTTCGACCCTTATAAAACCTTAAAATGGCTGTTGTTCCAGATAATCTGTGATGACCATCAAAGCTCGCGGCCGGCCAGTCAATGCAGTAAATTAGAAGAACAACAGGTAATTTTAAACTTATATATTAGGTACTACTTACTTAAATACCTACTTACCCATATTTTTTTTTAAAATCACAGATTTTGCAGTCCCCACAAGAATTGGAGCACAGAAAATGAATACAATTTACGAAAATAAATTTCTGAAATAAAAATCTCTTCTTCAAAAATCTATAAACCGATTTTCAAAATTCCAACTCGAATGCACTTCTCGCCTGCATCTGCATCTTCTAACACCATTACCATGACGATCGGTCATTAATCATAGAAGCTACGAGTACATCACTTTTTATACCCGTTTTTCTACAATTCCAAAGGGACCACCCATCAGATTTAAATCATATGTAATCAGATGTAAATCGCCCGAGACGTATTTTTGACCATAGCTCCGAGGATTTTGGGAGGATCGAGATGTAAATAGTACCAAGAATTGAGGAATTTATCGAGACAAGGGTGAGCGTTTGAATTTTGAAAATCAGCTGGTAACTTTTTTTGGAAATTTGACCCCCCAAAAAAACCGACTTTTTTACATTTTGTAAAAAAAGTCGGTTTTTTTGGGGGGCGTTTGTTTATTACTAAATTGTAAATATTTCGGAAAAAAACCGACTTAAGAAAAAATTAAAAAAGGGTCCTAGGGGTTTAGCTTTAAAATGGCGAAAAAATTTTGAAAATCGGTTAACAATTGTGACGAGTGTGTGTGTAGGTGGTCCCTTTAGATTTGGAATTGTAGAAAAACGGGTATTTCCGTATATAAAAAGAGATGTAGCTTCTATGATTACTAATTATTGACCGATCCGCGATCGTCATGGTAATGGTGTTAAAAGATGCACATGCAAACAAGAAGTGCATTCGAGCTGGAATTTTGAAAATGGTTAGTAAATTTTTAAAAATTTTGAAGAAGAGATTTTTATTTAGCTAACCTAGGCCACTTTTTGATTGGCAAATATATATTCCTCCATTTATAATTATACATAAAAATTAGTTTTTGATCACGTAGGTACCTACTCGATTCATGTAAGTAACAATCTTGCAGCGGGATCTCGTACCATTTGTATGGATTTTGATTCACAGATAGACTACCACCAATTCCAAAACCAATCGTCGGGCACATCTTTAAGTACCCTCGAGGATATGGACCCGCTGTCAGAAATGCAGAACGAACTGGACGCTATAGCGTTAGACGAGGACGCATCTACCACATACGATGCGAATTCGATACAGTTCGACGAGAGCTCGATAGCGGATAGCGAGGACGTGTCGATGTATTGCGCGATGTTGAAGAAGCCTAAGAAAAGCCGGTCAAAGGAGCAGCAACTGACCGATTTGGACATGTGGCAAGCCAGCAATATTGAGGTTATGCAGGTAATCATTCATTTATTTATTTTATTTTATTAAAAAGGTAGACAAAACAGGTTGCCACCAACACATCGACAAAATACTTACAAGAAATTCAAAACAGGATCCAAGTTACAACCCTATGTGTACACAACATTATCTAGAAAAAATCAATATAAATTCAAATCACAATATAATAGGTAAGTATATAGTTAACATTAATATTACGTAAAAATTAAAAATTAAAGTGCAGTTCTAAAATATATCGGTCTAAATACAAATGTCAAAATTTATCTCAAAATTTAAAATAATTACAGTAGTCAAGAATAAAAATAATAAAACAAGCTTGATTATAGAGTCGGGCGGAGGGAAGAAAGGCATATTACGCGAAGAATGATAGATATGCATGTGGAAGGAAAAAAGAGTAGAGGGAGACCAAAGAAAAGATGGATGGATTGTGTAAAAGAAGATATGCGTATAAAAGGGGTGAATGATAGGTTGACGAATAACAGAAGTGAGTGGAAGAGGAAAACATGTTGTGCCGACCCCACATAGCGTGGGACAAGGGCAAGAAGAAGAAGAGATTATAGAGTCGGAAAAAGTGTATTTTGTTTTTTAAATAGGTGTAGAACATTATTGAAAATGTCAATATTAAACGGTTAATTATGATAAGATCATTATATACTTAGGCGGCATATACGAACAATGAATTGTAGAAAGTCAATGGTCGTTATATTCATTCATTCGGGCTGCATTAATTTAACCGTAGAGTTTAACTACGATAACACAGCGCGCGGCCCTCCTAAATAAGTGCTGTTTCAATGATGACGACGTATCTACCACATACGACGCGAATTCGATACAGTTCGACGAGAGCTCGATCGCGGATATCGAGGAGGTATAGATATCTATGTATTGCGCGATGTTGAAGAGGCCTAATATAAGAAAAGACGGTCGAAGGAGCAGCAACTGACTGATTTGGATATATGGGTCAATTTCAACAAAGGCGGTTTTTTGTTTCATTTCGGTGAACTTTCGTATTATCAAGTTTTCTCAAATTTAAACAGTAGTTTATTGTACTTCTTGATATTCTTCATGCTCTTATTTAATGCCATCAAAATATACCGTAATAAACTAATGAAAAATCGTGTTTAAATTTGTGATGCCACTGAAATGAAAAATTCGTTCACCGATATGAAATAACTAGCCACCGAAATGAAAAAACCTATCCACCGAAATTAAAATCCACCGAAAACGAATATAAGCATTCTTTCTTTTCTTCTCTGCTCACATAATCTACTTCTTTCCTTTCTTTCATCTGCAGTCAATCCTAGCCTCGGCATTCTAAAAAAATATGTCAATTATAGTTGGTAGATCGCGTTTCAACTTTGCATTCACCTGGTACTTTAAAACAAATATCTCGGATTATATTTAATCAAATCTCGTTATTGTCCGTTGAAATTATATGCGAAAGTGTGTTTGTTAGTTGGTTTATTGGTTTGTTAGTTTGTTGGTTTGTCCAACAAAAGAACAAGCAGGATTCAGATGCAATTACTCCACAACTGATCATATACATTGAAAAATGCAATGAATATAACAAAGAATACTACCTAGGCTTTGTCGACTATAACAAAGCCTTTGACTCAATAAAACACTACCACCTATGGCAGGCACTCGAAGAACAGGGAGTACCAACTAAGTTCATTAGATTAATAAAAGAGATAAATAGAAAATGTTTAGCACGAGTCAGACTAGAGAAAGAAGGAGAAGATTTACAAATAAAAAAGGGAGTCAGACAGGGAGACCCTCTATCCCCTAAACTGTTCTCAGCCATTTTAGAGAAAGTTTTTCAAAATCTAGATTGGGATAACTATGGACTTAATAATATAAATGGGAAAAAATTAAACCATCTCAGGTTTGCAGATGACCTTATTCTAATATCCAACAATCCTAACACACTAGAAATAATGTTACAACAACTGGAAAAAGAGAGTGCTGTGGTAGGTCTAACTATGAATACAGAGAAAACTAAATTGATGACAAATGGAGACCAAATTACTATAAAAGTTAATAACAAGCCAATATAATATGTTGAAGATTATGTGTATCTGGGACAAGTTATCTCTCCACACAATCAGATGGCTAAAGAAGTTAACCAAAGAATAATTAACGCATGGAAACGATACTGGTCTTTAAAGGAAATTATGAAAAGTAAAGAACTTCCAGTAAATGCAAAGCAAAAAGTATTTGATACTTGCATAATACCGTGTATAACTTACGGATGCCAAACTTGGTCACTTACGAAAGCGAACACACAGAAACTAGAAACTTGTCAACATAATATGGAGAGAAGTATGATAAACATAAAAAAGAAAGACAGAATAAACCTAAAAACTATTAGAAAACGCAGCAAAGTGAAAGATGTAACAGAGCATATAAGAAGGCTAAAGTGGCGTTGGACTGGACACATGATTTTTTTTTTTTTTAATTGCAAGATAGGCTTGCGCTTGACGACAATCACGCTTAATACAAAGCAATGATGAGGTCTAGGTTGAAGCGCGCCCGCCTAGAAGATGCCTATTCACTCTTGCCTTGAAGGTACTTAAGTTATACGTGGCAGGGAATACATGTGCTGGAAGGGCATTCCACATCCTAGCGGTTCGAATTAGAAACGTAGAACAGAACCGTTTCGTTCAAGCTGACTGGACGTCAACCACATAAGGATGCCAACGCAAACGGTTTCTTGCTGTTCTGTGGTAGAACGGTGAGGGGGGAACAAGGTTGAAAAGTTCCTGAGCACACTCTCCAAAGTATATCCGATAAAAGACCGATAAGCAAACTACATTGCGTCGGTGTTGTAAGCAATGCAGTTTCACCTGCGTGAGTGATTGATCGCCAATGATTCTTCGGGCCCGGCGATCAATTGAGTCTAATGCATCGAGTTGGTACTTGGCGGATCCATCCCAAAGGTGGTAGCAGTACTCCATGCCAGAACGAACTTGTTCCTGATAAAGAGCGAGGCGTTATTCCGGTGTGAAGTACCGCCTCACCTTGTTCAAGATGCCAAGTTTTTTGGCAGCTGTTTTGGCCTTTAACTCGATGCATTTCCCGAAATTGAGATTGGATGAGATTTCAATACCCAAGAGCTCAATATGATCACTGATCGGGACGGATATACTTTGGAAAGTTGGAGCCAAGGTGAAGGGGCTCTTTTTCGCGGTGAATAAACACGCCTGTGTTTTGGTGGCATTAAAGTTGACTAAATTGGCGTCACCCCAATCGGAGACCTCCTCAAGAGTCAAGCTAACGCGATTCACCAACGCCTCTCTTTGCTCAAGTATCTCAGTAGCACTGGCTCTAGAACTGGACATGTATCTCTCCGTAACAGTGCTGTCATCAGCGTACCCAAAGATACCGGGTTTGAGGAGATCGTTGATGTGCAGCAGGAAAAGTGTTGCGGAGAGAACAGACCCTTGAGGGACACCGGCATTAATAGCCATTAGGTCAGATGAGCTGCCGTCAACGACAACCCGAAATGACCTTTCCCTCAGAAAGTCAGATATCCAGTTACAGAAACCAGTAGGTATCCCGTACGCTGGGAGCTTACTGAGAAGACTGCCGTGCCAGACCCAGTCAAATGCCTTAGATATGTCCAGAGATACGGCGAGTGCCTCGCCGTGTTCTCAATGGCTTCACCCCAAGTGTGCGTGGCATACACCAGAAGATCTCCTGTAGACCGATTTTTCCGAAAAACGTACTGCCGGTTCGACAGAAGAAGATGATGAGAGACAGTGGTGGAAAATGGACTAAGGAAGTGACCGAGTGGTATCCGAGGGATGGGAAAAGGTGTAAAGGAAGGCAAAGGAAAAGATGGGAAGATGATTTAAGAGTGGTGGCTGGTGCTACATGGCGCCGAACAACACAGGAGAGGAAGATCTGGAAGGCTCTGGAGGAGGCCTATGTCGCAGGACAAGCTGATGTTCAGAAATATTTTTTTTTAAAAATAAAACAACATAACATTGTAAAATATTTATTCAGCAATAAAGGCTATGATTATGATTATGGTTTGTCCTTCAATCACGCTGCAACGGAGAAACGGATCGACAATAAATCGCACAAAAGTACAGGTCTTGGAAACACCTTAGCAAAATGTATTCAAAGATTGTGAAATATTCACCTCCTAGCTTGGATTTTCACCGAAATGAAATAATAATCAACCGAAATGATAAAAACATCCACCGAAATGAAACAATTATACACCGAAATGATAAAAACTCACCGAAATGAGAATTTTTATCATTTCGGTGAGTATTTTGTCATTTCGGTGGTCAGTTTAGGCCACCGAATCAACCGAAATGAAAACACCGAAATTAAAATCAAGGAAAAGCTTATTGCAAGACAAGTTATACCTATACACGGAAATGAAAAGAAATGTGTTCCATGTCACCGATATGACATACTTATGTTTTTGGCGGGAACACGCAGGCAAGCGGCGCACGTCCTCCCACAATCAACACCTAGAGGCCACAGTTGCGTAAGTTTTAAGCGCACGCGGGGGGAGCTAGAGTTGTTTTAAGCAAAAATATACTTGATAAACTTTTTGTCACCGAAATTAAAGAAATTTCAGTGACACATGTATTTTTACTTTCCTGTTATTAAACTGGGTAGATTTTATTAAAAGAATACTGTGGGATTATGCTATCACTATTCATGATTAAAATAAAGGTAGCCATAAACCTCAGTAAACAATATTTTTTGTTTTATGAGGAAAATTACACAGAAACATGTTGCAGTGACAGCCACTGAAATGAAAAATTCGGAGCTTTACCATTTTTTTTTTTAAAACTGTAATCCTAATCCAGAAATATTTACAGCCTCGTACATAGGTAACTACCTCTTCTACCTAGAAAAAAATATTAGAACTGTATAGTAACGTTCTGCACTACCGATTTCATCCATGCCGCATAAATTTTGCTGTTGGGAAATTCACCCATATGTGCAAGCCAGCAATATTGAGGTTATGCAGGTAATCAATTATTCATTTGGTCGTTATATTCATTCATTCGGGCTGCATTAATTTAACCGTAGAGATTAACTACGATAACACAGCGCGCGTCGATTGTTTAAAATGGTTATTCAATATAAAACTATCAGGAGACGTGGAAATTACAACTTTTGGGAGGTGCTCTACTTATTTGATAATCGCTAAAAAATAATTTATTTGAATATTAGTCAAATTAATTAAACAGTAGGTATATCTTCAAACATTCGTTCATACATTTGTTCACTCACATAAGCAGCGATTTCTTTGCGGTTAAGTAAAACCTTCATTGCTGATGGTTACGTCAAGAGTAGAGATAAAAGTAATAAGTATTTCTTATCTGTGGTATTTTTCTCTATGAATCCTTACATGCCGACTATTTTTTTCTGGTAATACTATACCGGATTTTGTAAACGATAAATTACTTAGCCGGCTTCGACAACATCTCTCTCTCTCGTCGCGAGATATCTCGTTGTGCGCATGTTAAGCCTGCAAGACCTCGACTATACCCATGCCAAAATCAGGTCGCTCCGTTGCTTTATTACGGCGTGATTGAATGACAAACCAACTAACCAATAAACCAACAAACAAAAAACACACTTTCGCATTTATAATATTAGTATGATTCATTCATTCGGGATTCATTAATTTAACAGTATATCTTTAAGCATTCGTTCATTCATTCGTTCACACAAGTAACTATCTATTATTTCCAGAACCTCCTAAGCCGCAGCGGGACCCTCGACGAGCAAATCAAATGGGAGGCGATAGCGACTTCACGCGGGCTCTGCACCCTCACCGACAGTTGCTCCTGTGACGACTGCACGGGGGCGAAGTACCTCGCCGGTGTCGCGGACGGCGACGGCGGCCTGGGCGCTGCGCCCCTGCTCACCGCCATCAACGTCGGCTGCCAGATACAGTAACTGACACCCCTGAAATCTCGGATCGTGACTGACACCCCTGAAAACCCCTGAAAACTCGGAACTGACACCCCTGCAATCTTGCATCGTATAGGGCTTTCGAATACTGGTTTTTTCAATAACGGTATATTAATACCGGATTTTTTTTTCCGTTATTGGAAGAAACTTAAAATCTACCCCGATTTTTTTAACTTAAAACTAGTATTTTCAGAATTCGTAACTGGCACCCCTGTAAACTCGTATCGTAAATGATATACCCCTGAAAACTCGGATCGTTATTGACACCCCTGAAAACTTGAATCGTAACTGATACTGAAAACTCAGATCGTAATTCTGACACCCCTGAAATCTCGCATCTTATCTGACACCCCTGAAAACTTGAATCGTAAATGACACCCCTGAAAACTTGAATCGTAAATGACACTCCTGAAAACTCGGATCGTAATTGATACTCCTGAAAACTTGAAATCAGTGGCGTGCAGTTCGTAGAGGCGTAAAAGCACTGTTTACCCAAATGGAAATACGTCATTGCTCATTTTTCATCAAAACAGCTTTGTTTCAAACAGGTATTTTGACCAACTAATGCCTACCCCAGCTTCAAACCCTGTTACTAATTACGTTACCTAACTAATTATCTAACCGCGAGTGTAATAGCTACTTTGTGGTCACACAACAGCTGCAACACTAGCGCGACAGGGCAAAACGATGTTTCCCCCGACGCTAACGCTTTTATCCTGTACCTTTCAAAGTGATTTTGTTCTTAAAATTGAAAAAAATAGCGAAATGGCGTGATAGGGCAAAACGATGTTTCAACTGACACCCCCGAAAACTTGGATCCCGGGGGTCAGCCTTTCTAAATTAGGGATATTTGTAAGAAAGTACCTATTTGTACTCGTATAGGTACCAAGTATTTTTGACACACATTTCTGTATGTACTTTTCAAAATTGGGTATTTGACTACTATTCAAATAAATTATTTTTTAGTGATTATTAAATAGAGGATCTCCCAAAAGTCGTAATATCCACGTCCCCTGATAGTTTCATGTTCAATAACCATCATAAACAATCGATTAAAGTAAAAAAGTGCCTCAAACTTTAATAACGTCACATTTCAGAATTTCCCATATTTCTATTCTAAGTATGGGATTTCCAATAAATCCCATACTTAGGACGCGTTTTAGGATAAAAAGTTGCTGATTTGACTTAAGTAGATTTGTCAAATACCCAATTAAGGCCCTCTTGCACCTAAACAGCTAACCACGAATGTACATGATAAAGAGTATCATCAACATCTGTCGCATAATGGTGTTAACTCACGATAGTGTTGGTGCGTCTCACGCGTGTATGGATAAAGAAGATGGATTTACGGCACCCGGACGTGGTTTCAACTAGGGTTGTAACGGAGGCGTTCTTAGCGGAAGCAGAGGCGGATGCGGAGGTTAACGGAGGCGGAGGCGGAGGTTAACGTAGGCGGAGGTGGATTTCTCCGATCACATCGTCCATTTTCTGTGCTTTAGGATGCGATAAATCCCACATTTGTTTTTTTTTGAGGATTCTTCTAAGGACAGTAGTCTTTTTGCTTGTTGTAATGGTGTAACTGACGTCACCTGCTTCGATTTGTACCTCTCGCATTGTAAGTCAACGTAAACCTCCGTTACAACGGCGAAGGCAGATGCGAAAGCGGAGGTACGATTTCTTGCGAAAGTTCCGCACTTACGGAGGCGGAGTAGAGGTTCCGTTACAAACCTGGTTTCAACCCACGGCCTCGGGGGCGTACGGACTACGTCTTCGAGCCCTAGTGCTCATTTCTCGGTGACGCCTAGCGCTCGCCCAACCCCCCGGTGACGCTGCACTGTAGCGGCCACTAGGCTTACGCAGCATATTCAATCCGGAAAAAAACGAGCTGGGTGCTTAAACGAAAAGCACTTAATAAAACGGGTCTTCTAAAATAAGCACTTTAACACGTTGAAGAAAAAGCAATTATTTTTTATTGCTATTTTGTATCATAATTGGCCGGTAACAACTTTTATGTAATTTAATTTTGGTGCAAGTGGACCTAGACCTAATTAATTTTAAATGGCCTAACTACTTTAACCCACATTTTAATTCTAGCGAGGGTAAATAAATGTGGCCATACAGTTTTACTTATTAGGTATAAAACTTAGGTTAAGGCATGGACGAAAGAATATTTTCTTCCGTTTATGAGTAAGGGGGGAAGGTCTTGTAAAATAGGCATGCGCCTATATATATGTTTTTGTATTGCACAGTTTCATTGTAACAGTGCGTCCAGATTATGTTAAATGTAAAATAATGTTTTGCTACAATATAATACTCGTTTATCATGAATCCAACTAAAACTGCAAAATAATCGTTGCGTCTCACTCACACACTATGACAAGTATTCTGTGTAAGTGAAATCGAATGATTAATGCTCTTTTCGGTTTTTTAATGTCACGGGTTATGATTTTTATATTTTTGTTCTGAACAACACAGCGTATAATAATTAAGATAAATTAGGTAAAAAAGCCTAGAAACTTAGAATAACTACAAATTATTTTAAGACTGATGGGAAAAGGTAATTTTAATTATGTAAGTAGGTCTAATGAAGACTAAGAAGAAAATAATTGTAAGTACTACCTATCTCAAATAAATTTTCGTCGTCGTTCGTTGTCTAAGTATCTATAGTTTCGTATATAATAGCAGTCAAGTAGCCACATACCTACCCATTTTATCTACTTGTAGTTTTAAAATAGTCCTGTACCTACTTTTTATGGTTTTGTTAAATTTGGCGCCAAATTTGCAATTTTTTTTATAGCTGGGCTACAGCTCTGAGTCTAGCACTTTTGAACACATTTTTGGAACTGACATAGATAAGCTACAATCTATTTAACATAGCGCTACATGGTGGTAAGTTTTTGTTAGTTGGTAACTTTATTTATTTTTTACTAAACCAAAAAGATAATTTTATTTTGCATCAGCAGGGCTAGCATGGGCCGGAGATAAAAATTTTATCCCCCGATTTTATCCACTGACAAGAGATAAAATTAACTTATCCACTTCTCAGAGCGCGGCAACAGGGGAGAAAAGAAGTTTATCCCCGTTTGACATTTAACGGGGACTCGGGGGACTATATTTTATCCACCGTTATTTAGCGTTTTTATTTATTTATTTAGGAGAAAAAAAATTATCCTTTCCTCGGGGAGAAAATTGTCTCGGCCCATGCTAGGGGGGCAGGTTTTCTTAATAATTTTATGTAATATGTGTCATACTTACTGTACCTAATTTTTTTTTTTAATAATACCTAGTGATATTTTCAGGAGTAGGTAATTATTAATATTATCATAAAATAATAATAATAATAATGTCACCGAATCTGTAAAAAGATAATATATCTTCTTGCTGATATAATAAGTACCTACTATAAATATACATTTTAGGTGTAATTTCGTATATAATAGGTATTTTATACTGGGGCTGATTCTGTAGTGCACAATCTCTAAACTAAACTAAAATTAGAGCATTACAAATATTGCTATCCCTTTCATAATACTCCCTACGGAAAGGGACATAACTAGATTTAAAGCTGCCATTTTAGTTAAGTTTAGAGATTGTGCACTACAGAATCAGCACCAATATCTACAAACGTAGTGGTTATATTCTCTTTGCTATCTACGATTGATTGACTATGTATCTACGATTAATACAAACTGAAAAAGCTTTTTTAAAGTTCCTATGAGTTTCTTTGTAACGAATAATTTAAATCATATCATATTTTCATTGCGCACTGTAGTTTATGATATAGGTATCATGCCGTACTTAGGTAGGTACCTACGTAATAGAGTCATTTCTTTCAAAATATTTTTCAAAATAATAATATCCATTTTGTACCTTACATATTTATGCGTAGGTAGGTAGGTATACGTAATAACTTAGATATGGTAACTGCCTTTTGTAATTTTTTGTTTCTTTAGACTCAATTTGAAACAACCCAGATATTTTTCGGACCGAAGTCACGTGAAAGTCACTTCTGTCCGTATTTGAAACTAGCTGATGCCCGCGACTTCGTCTGCGTGGTTTAAGTTTTTTTGATTCCAGCGGGAACTCTTTAATTTTCCGGGTTAAAAAGTAGCCTATGTCACTCCCAAGATCCTCAACTATACCCATAGCGAAAATCCCAGTTGTTTTAAAGCCGCCATTTTTAAATGAGGTGTAGATAGTAGGTACCTAGATAATTTAGCCCCGATAGACCCGATATCACTTCTTAAAAAACGTGATTTTTTTTATTAATTGGCTTTACGGCTCTGGATTCCAGTCCTTCTGAGCCCAATATAATCGTTATTGTTAAACGTCAAAGAAGTTTTTTAGTAGGTATACAAGTTTACAATATTTTTTTTTTTTTTTTTTTTTTTTTATCCTCTACAAGTTAGCCCTTGACTGCGATCTCACCTGATGGTAAGTGATGATGCAGTCCAAGATAGTAGCGGGCTAACCTGTTAGGGGAATGGCAGTTATATTAAGCCCATCCCCCTATTCGGTTTCTACACGGCATCGTACCGGAACGCTAAATCGCTTGGCGGCACGTTTTTGCCGGTAGGGCAAAAACGTGCCCTACCGGGACGGTAAAATTTTCTTAATAAACTACCATCCTGTTCAGTTGTTGTCCCAATTGTAGCGGGAGAATTATTGTTTTTATCATAAAAGTAATCAAGTCCGTATTTATGAACATTTACATTATATTATTTCGTGTTTATTATAACTGTTGTAGGTTAATTACTTATATGTATATTTTGTAGTAACTCTGGGTCTATGTTATAGGTTCAGATATTGTATGTGCGTATATTTTCGACGTTCGCAACTTCGAGCTTGCTCGTCACACGAGCACGTTTCAACGAGACCTTGCTTATGACTCGAATAGTTTGTAACTTTGTATGTTTGATGTTTAATGTTTAGTAGTCAACGTTGTTAGTATAATTCTTTCGTACACAAAACTTTGAAAATAGGTACTAATAGTAAAAAACCTTAAGTAGTCAGGGGCTATAATAGACCCGCCATACACGGGCTGCTCGAGCAGTTAGCCAGTGATCAACATACACGGACCGCTAAAGCAGTCGTAGTCAACAGCTTGAAGCTTCCATTGATTGATTGCTGCCAACCGCCCGAAGCAGTCGCAACTGCTCGAGCGGTCCATATGTGTGTATACGTAGAAGATTGTAGTGCACTATGCAGTCGCAGCTTAAAGCAGTCCATTCTGACTGCTTCAAGCTGTCCGTGTATCGCGGGCCTTACTGTCAACGAATAAAGCATAAGCAATATTACTCAAAATCACAGTTTGATGCCACGTACCCTGATGTGCCCTGATGTCCCATAAATAAGGATTAAAATTCTAAAACACGAAAGTCAACAACAATGAAACATGACTACTAGCGTTGGCAGTATGGCCCCAGACTAAAAATAATTCAGTCCTTTTTTTTTAGTGAACTAAATGAAAAGGATGGACCTACATATAAGTGTCTAGGTTTTGTGTTTGGTGTCTATCATCAATAAATAATACATAATATTAGGTACATGTTGTAATAAATATTTGTGATGAAAAAACATTTTGTTGTTTCATTCGTGAAAACAAAAGATAAATTATTACAATCCTGCTTTTATTAACGGGCCATAATGATTTTTTTGTGCGATTTTTGAACTTTTTTTTAGTACCTATTCGAATTGAAAGCTTTAAATTCAATAAGTACTTTTGTTTGTAGCCAATTGTAGTTAAGCGTGTTTCTACACTATTAAGATTAAAGACCCAAAAAGCACACATTGAAATATCAAAGTCAGTGTATTATAATTTTCAAATACATAGTTACAAAGCTTACAAAAATCGCAAATTCGTATGGCCGGTCTCTCCTAAACTTTCTTCTCGTTTCCATCCCGCTTTGATTAAAGAGATATCGGCCTACAGAGTGGTCACGGAGTGGTCCGATTTCTCTTCCTACCGATACTCTTAAATTATAAAACAACAGGGTGTCTGACAGGGGGTTGCAATCATACTAGGTGTCTGACAATGGACTAGGTACCTGGTTTCTAATATTATTCCAAAGCAAAATATAAAAAAACGGAGCTAAATGCTTTAACGAATTTGAGGTGCCAACTTTTTTACCTGATAGCTTCCAAAGCAACCGCGATCCAAACTTCATAGTCTGGGAGCGTTTATACCTCTATTAGAGACATACATACAAAAAAATTCAGCTTTAATAAAATAACGTAGGTCTGATCGTCGCGGGATCTTGGTCTATTATATTAAAGTTCCTAAAAGGTCTTATCTGTAAAAGGAATAGAGTTAGATAGGTAGGAGTGCGAACTGCAAAATTCAGTTTAACTTCCTGATTCGACCTTTAATTGTATCTAGTGTGTGATGTACACCGCTATATTTTTTAATATTTTACCTATAAGTATGTCAATTCAAACTAGAGCCCAGAGCCGCGAAATCACTTAAAAAAATGACATATTTTGCTATCTTCAGTTATTAGTCTATGGTGCAGTAACTAGCAACTAGTACCTAATCTGTGGATAAATATAAAAAAATTGGCCCAAACATTAAGTATTTTTCATTTTTTCTTATTTTATTTATTAAAACGCAATAATTATTAATTAAAAAGTGTGGTCGATTTCAAGTGAGCGATGAGTGGCCCAAACGGCATGTTATATGGCGGCGACGAGATAGGAGCGTTAGTGTTTGACCCAGGGCATCATTCGTTGAGGGTTGGATATGCTCAAGAAGACACGCCGAAAGCTGATATTCCAGCTGTAATAGGCGTGGGGCCGGCTACACATATACCTGATGCCGAGGAGAAGGTACCAGATGGCAATGTTACTCAAACCGGTAAGTATGAAGTGATAATATTATAAGTGATACTTCTTAACCTACCTGTGAAACCTTTTATAAAAATTATACTATAAGTTAGCCCTTGACTGCGATTGTAAGTGATGCTGCAGTCTAATATGGTAGCGGGCTAACCTGGTAGGCAGTCATATTAAACCCATACCCCTAAACGGCATCATACTGTAACGCTGATTCGCTTGGAGGTACGTCTTTGCCGGTAAGGTAGTAACTATTAACTAGCCAGCTAGCCACTAGCCAAGCCTTCATTGATCGAAAGACAAATCATTAATCAATAAACCTACAAATAAACACTTGTGATTATTTTAAGGATAGAAGGTTAGACCTGCTAGAAGTTTGTTGTGTGAACAACAACAACAGGAGCTGGAATGAATGAATGAATGAATGAAAAAACTTTATTGCACACCAAATAGTTACATAAAACCTGGAAGTCTGGAGGAGGCATATATCACAGGACAAGTGGATGTTCAGACAAAATGGACATTAAAGATTATAATAGTTTTAAAATTTTGTTTAAATCAGCAACAAAGGCTTTGATTTTAAGTGTCCACAGAAATAAAAAGGGGTTGGGTATTAGAATGTGCTACTTACCTTGATCAGGAGTTGTTGTGTATTGGGGGTTAAGATGGAACCCCCAATATAGATTTTAATTAGAGTGTGAAAAAAATTTGCATGAAATTTAAAAAAAAAAATGGTACAAAAGCAATTCAATAATTTTACCTACATTTATACTAATAATGGTTAAAATTTGCAAAATTAAAAAAAAAATAAACTCCAGCAAGAGGAGTTTACTGGGAGGGGTTAATAATACCCTCCTCCGTGCCCCTGTACCCGCCTTACCTCTCCATGGAGGTAGCACTTTCCAAAACTTACCATCAAAAATCCTTAATCCGCCCATGCAAATGGGCATCATCTATCATTAGGTACATTTTCATTTCATTGGAGTTGCCATTACATAAATTTAAAGAAGTGTTAAACAGCATCTGTTAAGTCGAGGGTATTATAGTATAGATGATTTTCTCGATGACAAAGTTGCATGGAAGCAACCGGCTTCGCATCCAGCAACCCACAAGTCAGTGTAATACCTACTTGTAACATAGCGTATGCATTTTATATTAAGTATGTATATTATACAAATTGTTACATTTTTCTGATTTTGAAAAGAGCAACTGCTGAGTTTCTTGCCGGTTCTTCTCAGTAGAATCAGCTTTCAAACCGGTGGTAGATTCTTACGACTTATCATAAGTGACTCTAGTGGTCCTACATGAAATAAATCATTTTCATTTTCATTTTTCATTTTTTCCAATGTCTATGTTTTCAGCCACCAAGAAGGATGAGCTCAGATATTACATAGATGTCACAGAGCTACACGTACCTAGGCCTAACATGGAGGTGCAGACATACATGAAAGACGGACAGGTGGACAACTGGGACTTGTTTGAGAAGATGCTAGACTATTGCTATTCAAAGGTAGGCATATTGTATTATTTTAATTTAATTTAATTTATTTATAATATAAGTAGAAAAAAAAACAATGAAACACAAATAACATGAACATAAATGCAAAAGTATGCTTGTTTGTTGGTTTGTCCTTCAATCATGCCGCGACGGAGCAACGGATCGACTTGATTTTTGCCATGGATATAGTTTAGGACCTGGAGAGTGACAGGCTACTTTTTATCCCGGAAAATTAAGGAGTTCCCGCAGGAATCAAAAAACTTAAACCATGCGACGAAGTAGCGGGTATCAAGCTAGTAAAACATAAAAGTTGAACTTACGTCATAATTTGGCCATTTGTGTGGGTGTTATTACAAGCAAAGCATTGTTTTAGACCAAATTTGAAAATCGAATAGGTAAATGGTTATTGTGAGTCAACCTTAAAAGATAAATAAATGTTATTCTGGACTTTTTTAGAACTTTTTGAGAGAAACTTTTCCACCATACATTGTTTTTGTGTAACTATTTACGCAGCGCACGCCACTTAAGCTCACATATGAGACGATTCTTTCCGACAACTCGCATTATTGCAATTTTCGTAAGGATCTCTAATTGTTTTGAAAAAAATATGTATAGCCTATGTTACTCGCTGAAGTCGCTGATAATGTAGCTTTCTATAGGTGAAATAATTTTTTAAATCAGTTGAGCAGTTTTTGAGTTTATCCATAACAAATAATTAAACAAACAACAAGAAAAATTCTGACTCTCATCTCTGACTGACTCATCAACAGCTGTCAGCTCAAATTCTAGAACATAGAAAGCCGTAATTTTGAACAGAGGTTCCCTTTATAATATTTAGACTATTATTTATAAGGCAAGATTTTTGTAATTCCCATTAGAGCAAGCCGTCGGGCGGTCGCTTCTTATATTGTGTAGCAGGGATGTTATGGAGCTCCGTAAACGTAACCGAAACTATCGGATATCCGAAATAAAAATATATCCGTAACCGTATCCGAAACCGATATAATTTTATTCCTATATCCATATCCGTATCCAGATCCGAAATATGATATCCATAACATCCCTATTGTGCAGTTATTTAAGTCACAGTGTCAATGAAAAGCTCTAGAATAGTTACTTCATCTTCCCCAGGTAATAAGATCACCATCGGAGCACCACCCAGCATTGTTCACAGAAGCCGTGTGGACGACTAGACCTGCCAGAGAGAAGCTCGCAGAGCTGCTCTTCGAGAAATACCAAGCGCCCGCGTTCTTTCTCGTCAAGAACGCGGTGTTGGCAGCTTTCGCCAACGGCAAGTCCACCGCGTTGGTCGTAGACGCGGGCGCCAGTCAGACCTCCGCTGTGCCCGTTATAGATGGGTAAGATATTTACATCAAATATTTTTATCACTAGATGTCGCTGCACAGAGTTAAATGGCGCTAGAGAAGTTTCTCTCAACTGTAACTCAGAGCTTCTAACATTGCCCCAAGTAGATTACTTTTTACTAAGGCCTACATTTTGCTCTATTACTCGAGTAAGTAGTTTCGAAGTCGTAACTCGTAAAGAACGTGGTGTTGGCAGCTTTCCCCAACGGCAAGTCCACCGCGTTGGTCGTAGATGCGGGCGCCAGTCAAACCTCCGCTGTGCCCGTTATAGATGGGTAAGATATTTACATCAAATAATTTTGTCACTAGATGTCGCTGCACAGAGTTAAATGGCGCTAGTGAAGTTTCTCTCAATTGTAACTCACATATTTTTATGATTGTAGCCGTTTAAAAAGTTTTCAAGCCTTCTAACAAAGCACCAAGTAAGTGGATTGGTTTTGAACTAAGGCCTACAATTTGCTTTTTTATTTGTTTCCAAACCTCCGCCGTGCCCGTTATAGATGGGTAAGACATTTACATCAATCATCATCATCAGACATTTAAAGTCATACACTTGACTGCGATCTCACCTCAGGGAATTCGTGTTTTTTATTTTTGAAGTGAAAACTTCTTTAGCCGCGTTGATCACTTTTTGGTAGGGGGTAAACTTGTGGATTCTCGTCACCGACACCTCGCTCCGATATCCTCGTGAACACCGACATGCTCGCGTTGTTACGAAGACAAAAGGTCTTAAATATAAATATACTACATTCGTAATAATGGCTTAGTTTTAAGGTTTTTATATTTTAATTTTTTTTTTCAATATTCGTTTTCACTTCTATCGACAGTCCTACTATGACTGCCATTTTTTTAAAAATTATGTTCACTTGTTTTCATGTATATTTTTCAGGTACGCGTTAGTGAGCGCGGCGGTGAGGTCCCCTGTGGGCGGTGACCACTTGGCAGCTCAAGCGAAGAATATGCTCAACAATCTGCACATACAAATGCTGCCCGTTTACAGCATAGCGGTGAGTGCCCGCGACTTTGTCTGCGTTTTTCGGCATCCATTCAAATTACAAAATTCAACATAAAAAAATCCAACAATCAACCAGAAGGAAACTAGAAAAACGTGGGGGTGGGTCAACGCAATCAAAAGATACGTCCGTTTATGACGCATATTTTGGTAGTTACTTAGAAGACAACAAACAAATATTATAAATCTATATATTATTATATATATAAAAATAAATCCCTATTTCCCTTGGTCACGGCATCACGCGTAAACGGCTGGACCAATTTCGCTAGTGTTTGTTTGGACCCCTGGATGGTTTATATTCACAATTGGACCCAGTAGGGGGCGCTGCAATCGGGTTCAAGGTTCAGGGCAGGACAAAGTCTAGAAATAATATTTATTCAACGTAAGCAGTTTCAAGAAACATAATTTTGTTTTATTATACCTACGTCCGCCATGTTGTTTGTGGTTTTTTGCTTTGCTCGCAATTTATTTTAGATAAAGAAGCATTTGTTACCTCTTAATTGAAAATAATGATAGATAATATACATAATATATTATTATCTAACGTAGTACGGGCTTAGAGGCCTCGCCTCTTAACCTCGGTTGGGTGCGAGGTAACATTGTTTAACCTCGCGATTCGCTAGTAACTTATAACATCGCCGACAGGTGGCGCTGTACGTTATTTCACCGCGCTAGACCCGGGTGGGGCGCGAGGTAACGTTGTATTTACCCCGTGAATGTACATGTGAGAAGCGGATTCGCTAGTAACTCATAACATTGCCGACAGGTGGCGCTGTACGTTATTTCACCGCGCTAGAGCCGGGTGGGGCGCGGGGTAACGTTGTATTTAAACCCCGTGATTGTACATATGAGAAGCGGATTCGCTAGTAACTCATAACATTGCCGACAGGTAGGGGGCGCGGGGTAACGTTGTATTTACCCCGTGAATGTACATGTGAGAAGCCGATTCGCTAGTTACTCATAACATTGCCGATAGGTGGCGCTGTACGTTATTTCACCGCGCTAGAGCCGGGTGGGGCGCGGGGTAACGTTGTATTTAAACCCCGTGATTGTACATATGAGAAGCGGATTCGCTAGTAACTCATAACATTGCCGACAGGTAGGGGGCGCGGGGTAACGTTGTATTTACCCCGTGAATGTACATGTGAGAAGCCGATTCGCTAGTTACTCATAACATTGCCGATAGGTGGCGCTGTACGTTATTTCACCGCGCTAGAGCCGGGTGGGGCGCGGGGTAACGTTGTATTTAAACCTCGTGATTGTACATGTGAGAAGCGGATTCGCTAGTAACTCATAACATTGCCGACAGGTGGCGCTGTACGTTATTTCACCGCGCTAGAGCCGGGTGGGGCGCGGGGTAACGTTGTATTTAAACCCCGTGATTGTACATGTGAGAAGCCGATTCGCTAGTAACTTATAACGTCCCCGACAGGTGGCGCTGTACGTTATTGCACTGCGCTAGTGCATATGTGTTCCTAAGAAGATAAGACGTATCATACAATATTATTCTAATTATAGTTTTCTCCTAAATCTAACTCATCTAAAAGTTAATTTTTGGAAGCTGCAATATTAATTGCTGCAGACTGATTAGAGTGTTCCAAGAGTAAGAAACTGGCGACGTGTGTTATTTATTTTATTTTTTATTTATTATGTATCTTCCAACTTATATCTTGTGTTATTCGTGTTATAGTTATACTAGCTGATGCCCGCGACTTCGTCCGCGTGGATCGAGGTTTTACGGTTCCCGCGGGAACTCCTTAATTTTCCGGGATAAAAAGTACCCTATTATTTAATACGGACTTCTAACTTTACGTCTGCAAAATTTCAAAGCAATCGGTTCAGTAGTTACGGCGTGAAAGCGGAACAAACATACAAACAAACTCACTTTCCCATTTATAATATTATAAGTAAGGATTACACGAACCATTTAGATTTAGAGACACTTGACCCCTTAATAACTCAAAATCTATTTGACATAAACATATAAAATTTCGAAAGTCCGAAGGTCGTTCGTGGGAATGAGCATTCTATTCTATAACAAAATTCCACAACCTATTTTAAACTTGCCTTTACACAAGTTTAAAAAGTCCATTAAAAGTATGCTTCTGAAAAAAGCTTATTATACTGTTGAAGATTACGTAAATGACAAAGGAGCATGGAATTGAATCGCTCCAGCAATGCTAAGGACAGCGGTTACTTATGTAATTACAAATTAATAAAATTGTAATTTTTTTTTTTTCAAAATACCAACCGCCGAGTTTCTTGCTGGTTATTCTCGGTAGGAATGGCATTCCGAACCAATGGTAGATTCATTCGACTATTCATAAACACTTGTAAAAAGTCTATATTTTGAATAAAAAACTTTTGAATTTTTTTGATTTTTTTGAATTTCGTACATTTATTAAACCCCCTTAGATTAACTAGAACCCCAAATTTCATAGATACAGCTCCAATAAGATATTAACGTTTTAAAATCGTAATTTTTACCACTGACTGATGTTCACATAGATAAAAAAAACCTAACCCACTTCCAGATGACCTAGAAATTAGAAATTTGGTGTCTAGCTGGGTAATAGGGATGATGCCTATATCAAAAATAAATTATTTCTAACTGATTATTAAATAGAGGGTCTTCCAAAAGACCTAAAATTCACATCCTCGGTTAGTTTTATGTTTGATAACCATTTTAAAATATAGATTAAAGAAAACAAGTGTGTTGAAATTTGATGACGTCACAACTGTGAATTTCATACAACTTCCATACTAGAAGTGCGTTTTTAAGTTTGATAAAGAGTTGGTGATTTGATTGAGTTGTCATCATCCATATTGTGTGTTAAACTAGGAATAAACCAGAAAACTGTATTTTTACGTTTTGGAATATTTTCCAAGCAATCGGTTTTCTTTAAGCGCCCTTCGAAATTATAATAGCAAAAACTTTTTCTCTCGCTGGAGAACAGTAAAAGAATTAACTTTACAGATCATGTTTATTTCATACTAGCTGATGCCCGCGACTTCGTCCGCGTGGATTGAGGATTTTTGATTCCCGCGGGAACTCCTTAATTTTCCGGAAAGTGTGTCTTTCTGTCCGTCTGTCTGTCTGTCTGTCTGTCTGCTACGCTTTCACGGCCCATCTGTTCAACCGATTTTGATGAAATTTGGCATAGGGATAGGTTGATTCACGGGGAAGGACATAGGCTACTTTTATCCCGGAAAATTATGGAGTTCCCGCGGGAATCATAAAACCTTGATCCACGCGGACGAAGTAGCGGGCACCATCTAGTATTGTGTAAGTATTGCTTTAAGCGTTGGCAGTATGCGCCCAGGAGAGATTAGTTTTAAAACTTTTTTTTTTATCCACTACAAGTCAGCCCTTAACTGCGATCTCACCTGATGGTAAGTGATGATGCAGTCTAAGATGGTAGCGGGCTAACCTGTTAGGAGCATGACAGTTATATTAAACCCATACCCCTATTCGGTTTCTACACGGCATCGTGCCAGAACGCTAAATCGCTTGGCGGCACGTCTTTGCCGGTAGGGTGGTAACTAGCCACGACCAAAGCCTCCCACCAGGCCAGAAATCCAGAAATTATAGATTCCCAAATTGACCCTGCCGGAAATCGAACCCGCGACCTCCCACGTTAAGGCAACAGCGCTCAACACTGCGCCCAGGGAGGTCGTCAAAATATGTTATGCTATCAAAATATGTTCTTTCAGAGCAAGGAGGTGATTCGTGAGCGGGAGCGTGCTAGATACACACTCAAAACCCTCCCCGCCGGGCTGACAACGTCGTGGCAACAGTACATGCTCAAAAGACAGTACGAAGACTTCGTCCACTGTGTGGCGCAGGTAATGAGAGGGTTCCGTACCCATACAGTGCCAGCGGAACCCTAATGAAAATGAAATGACCCTTATGGGCCTTTGAGTGTACGGGTACGAAACTAGCGGTAGCGGGGCGACGGCGGTAGCGGGGCGATGCGACTAGTCGGAGAGCTGGCGACGAATTTCGGGAACAATTTGAAAGAGGTCTGGTAATACTTTTTAACCGACTAAAACGTCTGGGATTTGTTTTTTTGATTTCTTTAAGTATAAAATTTATATATTAAAAAAATCAAGATGACACAAAAAAAATTTTTTTGCAAATGTTATATGCTGCGCAGTAGCGAAATAACCGCAAACGCTCTACCAGACTGGCAGAACTGGATTCGCCAATGGACGAAATTATATTTTTCCACAATTTTAGCTCGCCTAAAGGACCTTCCCGAAATTTGTCACCAGCTCTCGGTTTCCATCGCCCCGCTGTCGCCGTCGCTCGGCCGTCGCTCGTTTCGTGCGCGCCCTCTGAAAGTAGTCAGTCGATACTGCAGTCGGGCCCTTTCATAGAAAAAAAGTCGGGCGTCCGACTTGCAGAGCACGTTCCTCACCTGTCATAAGCCTGCCGAGCGATCGCGTAACTTCTGCATCAATCATTGTTACAGTATCAATTGTTGTAATTGGCTGAATTTATGGCATTCTTGCTGCGTCAATGGATTATGTCCAATAGTGGAAGAGTGTTAACCAATCAGAGGTGATTGCGATGTATCAATGATTGATGCAGAAGTTACGCGATCGCTCGGCTGTATTTGTCCCCGTCGTAGCGTCGTCAATTAATTTGTTATTATTAAGTTTTTTTTTTTTTTGTTTTTTATTTATTTTTTGAAACCAATACAATAAAAATTAAAGCTAGCCTAACCTAATTACGATATAAATCATGCCCGCATGCATCATCTAAAAGTCTAATTAGTTTGGCACTGTATAACTTTTATTTTAAGGTAAGTGTTTCAATTCCCAATTATAAATTTCCAAAAATCTTTATTTAATACCAGATGATGCCCGCGACTTCGTCCGCGTGGATTTAGGTTTTTCGCTTCCCTAGGACACATCCTATCCCCATACCAAATTTCATCAAAATAGGTTTAATAGATAGGCCGTGAAAGCGTAACAGACAGACAGACACACTTTCGCATTTATAATATTAGCATGGATTTCTATCCATTACGCAATCATTTAATTTCCGCGGCAAACTGTATGATATTTTTTTTTACTAACTAGCCTTACGGTTTCTATGACTATAACCTATATTATCTATGACCGAGTCATACGTTTTCAACATAGAAGAAGGAATCTCTAGAATCAGGGTCAGCGTGTAACCGAAAGGGACAGGTAATACTATGAAACACCTCCCAAACGTCATACAAACGTCGGCACAAGATATGGTTTGTTTGTATGCAATAGGCACAAAATCCGTGACACGCAGAAAGGGAGAGAAAAACACATATTTTTTTCTCATTCTATCTTGTGTAACATCCCAACAATGCATCTCTTTCATGTGGGAGTGAAAAGGAGATATGGCGGCGTCTATATATCTTACTCAGTCTACGGTTTTCAAGCTCTTTGCAAGCAAGTTCCCGCTTTTCACACTAGATGGCGTTAGTAAAATACGCCCACATTCTTTGTTTGTCAGGGCCCGTCTATGTAATAACTGCCATGCCCCTAACAGGTTAGCCCGTTACCATCTTAGACTGCATCATCACTTACCATCAGGTGAAATCGCAGTCAAGGGCTAACTTGTAGTGGATAAAAAAAAAAAATGTAAATTGAAGTCGTTGGTTATTATCTCATTCCAGGTATCGGAATCAGTGTACGACGAACGAACCGCCGCCACCTTCCCGATGGTCCATCACGAGTTCCCTGGAGGGTATCACCAGGACTTCGGCCCTGAGCGCTTCAAGCTCACCGAATGCCTGTTCGAGCAAAACCTGGGGGCGCCGCATCTAGGTAACTATCCACATCTAACATCTAGGTAGAGTATGCCATTAAAATCGTGCAAAAACAGCCCAAACAGCGTGCAATCTATACTAATACTAGCTGATGCCCGCGACTTCGTCCGCGTGGATTGAGATTTTTTGGTTTCCACATGATCTCTTAAATTTTCCGGAATAAAAAGTAGCTTATGTGCTATTCCAGACTATAATCTATCTCTGTGCCAAATTTCATCCAGATCCGTTCAGCCGCGTTGGAGCGTGATTGAGTAACAAACATCCATACATACATCCATCCAAACTTTCACATTTATAATATTAGTATAGATGCGAATGTTTGTTGGTTTATTGGTTTGTCCTTCAATCACGCCACAACGGAGCAACGGATCAACGTGACTTTTGGCATAGGCATAATTGGAGAGTGACACAGGCTACTTTTTATCCCGGAAAATTAAGGAGTTCCCGCGGGAATCAAAAACCTTAAACCACGCTGACGAAGTCGCGGGCATCGTCTAGTTTAATCTATATTTTAAAATGGTTATCAAACATAAAACTAAGCGAGGATGTGAATTTAAGGGGCCGTATTCTCGCCATCGGCCGATTTTGGAATCTGTAGGTATACCGCATAGTACCGTTAGCTGCACTCACACATAGACGACATAGGCCGGTAAAGATACTTTGATACTTTGCGTAGTCAAGTTCGTACGTACGTGCGGTCGTACGATCTGCAGTACCATTTTACACGTGAATTTGATCAGACTTTGATACTATTTTTTGGTCATATATAGGTATTTTATAGAACTTTATTTTTTTACAATTTATGTTATAATAAATACTAAACATTCATGGTAAATTTTATTTTATCAATAATTTCGCCAAACTTTTAAGAAATACAGGTTATTGTGACGAATTTTGATAAATCGTGCACATTGATTTGATTTTTTTATTAACTAATTTTGTATAGAACAACATTTGCAACAGTCCAATTTTAAGTGTGTTTATCATATTAGTATTTTTTATAAGTCATTTATTATAATTTTTCGTGGATTTATATGGGTCAAAAGTGTCGTCCAAAAGTGTAAAAATGGTAAACGTATTCTGCAAGAATGAGAATTTCACTATTATATTTCAATAAAATTAATATTTTTTTTGCAACAGTCTACTAAGGAGGGATTAATCTTTAATGTTTTAATTTTCTTTTTGTTAAAATACTAATATCTCATGCACAAAGCTCATCAAAAGTTATTAAAATGTCGGTTTACGGGGTTACGGCTTCTTAAGGTCTTTTGGAAGATCCTCTATTTAATATCAATACAAAATAATTTATTTGAATAGTTGTCAAATACCCAACATCTCTCTCTCTCTCGTCGCGAGATATCTCGTTGTGCGCATGCTAAGCCTGCAGCAAACAGCGAGTTAGGCCGCGCATACACTAACTAATCAATTAGAAATAATTTATTTTTGACTAGCTGATGCCGGCGACATCGTCCGCGTGGTTTAAGTTTTTTTGATTCCCGCGGGAACTTCTTAATTTTCCGGGATAAAAAGTAGCCTATGTCACTCTCCAGGTCCTCAACTATACCCATGCCAAAAATCACGTCGATCCGTTGCTCCGTTGCGGCGTGATTGAAGGACAAACCAACAAACCAACAAACAAACACACTTTCGCATTTATAATATTAGTATGATATAGACATCATGCCTATTGGATAAGGATGATATTTATTTGTTCAACCAGTTTTTTTTTTTTTGTGAGATAGGCTTGCTCTTGACGACAATCATGCTAAATGCAAAGCAATGATGAGGTCTAGGTTGGAGCGCGCTTGCCTAGAAGATGCCTATTCACTCTTGCCTTGAAGGTACTTAAGTTATGCGTGGCAGGAAACACGTGCGCTGGGAGGGTGTTCCACACTCTAGCGGTTCGGATCAGCCCCCCAATCATGTAAGAATGGCCGATCAAACGTTAAAGATTTTCGTCAAAGTAAAATAAACCATAACTGCATTGAATTAGAGCTCAATGTCGTCTGCCCATTTTTTAGTTTATGGTATCGTACATACCTAAACGTGTAAGAATGGGCAGACGAAATTGAGCTCTAATTCAATGCTGTCATGGTTTATTTTACTTTGATGCCGAACCTTTGCATTTGATCGACAATTCTTACGTAATCGGGGGGCAGAAACGTCGAGCAAAAACGTTTCGTGCGGGTAGATTGGACATCAACCACATAAGGATGCCAACGCTGACGGTTTCTTGTTGTTCTGTGGTAGAACGGAGAAGGAGGAACAAGGTTGTGAACATAGAAGAAGGAACCTCTAGAATCAGGGTCAGCCTGTAACCGAAAGGGATGGGTAATACTATGAAACACCTCCCAAACGTCATAATTTGTCTGGCACAAAGTATGCAATAGGTACAAAACCCGTGACACGCAGAAAGGGAGAGAAAAACACATATTTTTTTCTCATTCTATCTTGTGTAACATCCCAACACTGCATCTCTTTCATGTGGGAGTGAAAAGGAGATATGGCGGCGTCTATATATCTTACTCAGTCTACGGTTGTGAAGTTCCAGAGCACACTCCCCATGGTATATCCGATAAAAAACCGATAAGCAGGCATTGACATTGCGTCGGTTTTGTAGACTGAGCAATTTCGCCTGCGGGCAAGACTGCCTCGTTGGTCTAGTGGTTGGCATGTTCGACTGCGGCCGACGAGGTTCCGGGTTCGAGTGCCGGGTCGGGCCATAATCGAGTACTGGGTTTTCCTGACTAGAAATTCTCATTACTACTATTACCTATTCTGTGGTACTAGCCCGGAGTTAGGAAGTTAGCGGTGTTTCACCCCCGTGCCTCGGAGAGCACGTTAAGCCGTCGGTCCCGGTTATTATCACTAACATGATAATAGTCGTTAAAGCCCGCCAACCCGCATTGGAGCAGCGTGTAAGCTCTAATTCCCCTCTCTCCTATGAGGGTGGAGGCCTGTGCCCAGCAGTGGGACGTTAATGGGCTGTAGTGGTGGTGGTGGAAGTGATTGATCGCCAATTATCCTTCGGATAATACCGATTTTTTTTTTTATACACTACAAGTTAGCCCTTGACTGCGATCTCACCTGATGGTAAGTGATGATGCAGTCTAAGATGGTAGCGGGCTAACCTGTTAGGGGCATGGCAGTTATATTAAACCCATACCCCTATTCGGTTTCTACACGGCATCGTACCGGAACGCTAAATCGGTTGGCGGCACGTCTTTACCGGTAAGGTGGTAACTAGCCACGGCCGAAGCCTCCCACCAGGCCAAATTTTTTAGATTGATTGTAAAATACCGGGTGTTCTGCAATGTTTTATCCTGTTCCAGTTTGCGCAGCAGCGTCCGCCTGCGACGCGGACGCCAGAGCAGCCCTATGGGGCGCCGTGGTGGCGTGCGGCGGGGGCGCCTGCGCCACGGGCTGGCTGGAGCGGCTCAACAAGGAGCTGTCCAGCCGCGCGCCCTCCGCGCACCGCCTGAAGACTAGCGCTCCGCCCGCGCACCATGAAAGGCGGTTCGCTGCTTGGATCGGTTAGTTGCCACACTGTTACACTAGGTGGCGCTGTATGGAGTTGCCTCACTGCGCCACGGGCTGGCTGGAGCGGCTCAACAAGGAGCTGTCCAGCCGCGCGCCCTCCGCGCACCGCCTGAAGACTAGCGCTCCGCCCGCGCACCACGAGAGGCGGTTCGCTGCTTGGATCGGTTAGTTGTTACACTAGGTGGCGCTGTATGGAGTTGCCTCACTGCGCCACGGGCTGGCTGGAGCGGCTCAACAAGGAGCTGTCCAGCCGCGCGCCCTCCGCGCACCGCCTGAAGACTAGCGCTCCGCCCGCGCACCATGAGAGGCGGTTCGCTGCTTGGATCGGTTAGTTGCCACACTGTTACACTAGGTGGCGCTGTATGGAGTTGCCTCACTGCGCCACGGGCTGGCTGGAGCGGCTCAACAAGGAGCTGTCCAGCCGCGCGCCCTCCGCGCACCGCCTGAAGACTAGCGCTCCGCCCGCGCACCATGAGAGGCGGTTCGCTGCTTGGATCGGTTAGTTGCCACACTGTTACACTAGGTGGCGCTGTATGGAGTTGCCTCACTGCGCCACGGGCTGGCTGGAGCGGCTCAACAAGGAGCTGTCCAGCCGCGCGCCCTCCGCGCACCGCCTGAAGACTAGCGCTCCGCCCGCGCACCATGAGAGGCGGTTCGCTGCTTGGATCGGTTAGTTGCCACACTGTTACACTAGGTGGCGCTGTATGGAGTTGCCTCACTGCGCCACGGGCTGGCTGGAGCGGCTCAACAAGGAGCTGTCCAGCCGCGCGCCCTCCGCGCACCGCCTGAAGACTAGCGCTCCGCCCGCGCACCATGAGAGGCGGTTCGCTGCTTGGATCGGTTAGTTGCCACACTGTTACACTAGGTGGCGCTGTATGGAGTTGCCTCACTGCGCCACGGGCTGGCTGGAGCGGCTCAACAAGGAGCTGTCCAGCCGCGCGCCCTCCGCGCACCGCCTGAAGACTAGCGCTCCGCCCGCGCACCATGAGAGGCGGTTCGCTGCTTGGATCGGTTAGTTGCCACACTGTTACACTAGGTGGCGCTGTATGGAGTTGCCTCACTGCGCCACGGGCTGGCTGGAGCGGCTCAACAAGGAGCTGTCCAGCCGCGCGCCCTCCGCGCACCGCCTGAAGACTAGCGCTCCGCCCGCGCACCATGAGAGGCGGTTCGCTGCTTGGATCGGTTAGTTGCCACACTGTTACACTAGGTGGCGCTGTATGGAGTTGCCTCACTGCGCCACGGGCTGGCTGGAGCGGCTCAACAAGGAGCTGTCCAGCCGCGCGCCCTCCGCGCACCGCCTGAAGACTAGCGCTCCGCCCGCGCACCATGAGAGGCGGTTCGCTGCTTGGATCGGTTAGTTGCCACACTGTTACACTAGGTGGCGCTGTATGGAGTTGCCTCACTGCGCCACGGGCTGGCTGGAGCGGCTCAACAAGGAGCTGTCCAGCCGCGCGCCCTCCGCGCACCGCCTGAAGACTAGCGCTCCGCCCGCGCACCATGAGAGGCGGTTCGCTGCATGGATCGGTTAGTTGCCACACTGTTACACTAGGTGGCGCTGTATGGAGTTGCCTCACTGCGCCACGGGCTGGCTGGAGCGGCTCAACAAGGAGCTGTCCAGCCGCGCGCCCTCCGCGCACCGCCTGAAGACTAGCGCTCCGCCCGCGCACCATGAGAGGCGGTTCGCTGCTTGGATCGGTTAGTTGCCACACTGTTACACTAGGTGGCGCTGTGTGGAGTTGCCTCACTGCGCCACGGGCTGGCTGGAGCGGCTCAACAAGGAGCTGTCCAGCCGCGCGCCCTCCGCGCACCGCCTGAAGACTAGCGCTCCGCCCGCGCACCATGAGAGGCGGTTCGCTGCTTGGATCGGTTAGTTGCCACACTGTTACACTAGGTGGCGCTGTACGGAGTTGCCTCACAGTAGTGTTTGAGCACAATATACTCTGAACATTAATGTCGTCTCCCCCCCACTTCCCACGTCTGATGGTCGATTTTTTAGGGTTCACGGACCCAAAGGGTAAAAACGGGACCCTATTACTAAGACTCCGCTGTCTGTCTGTCTCCAGGCTGTATCTCATAAACCGTGATAGCTAGAAAGCTGAAATTTTAACAAATGATGTATTTCCGTTGCCGCTATAACAACAAATACTAAAAATTAAAAAAATATATATATTAAGGGGGGTCCCCATACAATAAACGTGTTTTTTCGTATTTTTTTGCTCAATATTAAAAACGGTAACAGGTAGATGGTTCAAATTTTCATAGAATATTAACTTGTATATTACCTTTCAAAATAAATAATTAAATATCAATAAAGTAAATATTAAAGGGGGGCTCCCATACAACAAACGTAATGTTTATTTTTAATACGTCATAAATCGTAAAACTTACTACAGATTTGTACGGAACCCTCGGTGCGCGAGTCCGACTCGCACTTGGCCGGTTTTTTTTTTTACTATTCTGATGCACTGTCCTAGACAGACGGTGTATACGGTGTATACAGGGCTTTGCCCTCAATGTGTAAGCGTCTGCGCCTTGAGGTAAATACTAAATACTAAAAAATAAATACATTAACTAAATAAATAAAAAAAACAAATTACAAATAGTAACAAATCCCACAATATAAATACAAAAACACAAATCTATCTAAATACAAACCCCACAATATAAATTCACCGATAGGTGGCGCTGCACGTTACTGCACCGCGCTAGATTATTCGTTTCCCATATACATAAATATTCTTTTTATTAACGATTCTCCGCTACACCGTGACTCTTGCAGGGATGTTGTGTCAGCCCAGGAAGCCCTGCTTCACTAAATTTTTGAAAGTCTGCAATCCCGATACTTCATAGTTACCACAGTGGTTGCAGATTATTATTTTCTAACCCTCTTATTAATAAACGTGGAGTAGCGGTGGAATAGTTAAAGGAGGATGGCGAGAATGCATGTATTTTGGGACCCACTGAAAGGGATAGCGTGCATCATGGAAACTAATTAATAATTGTAGAACATAAAAAACTAAGAAAAAAGCAAATTGTAAGTAAGTCTAAAAAAGTGGGAGAAAAAAGATATGACCTACCTAAAAGTAAATATAACCTAAAAATTATTAATCAAAAACGATCTACCTACGTAAGGGCTATTGTTACTCGTGTTACTATCAAAAGCCGATAATAACGTGAATACCACTCATTTAGTCATTTGAGTAGGTATCGATGTGGTATCGATCATTCATGGTGTCGGACATAGAAATAGGAAGCAGTCGTAATTCCTAATTCTATGGTGTCGGAACATCCATGGAATTAGGAATTACGACTATAGTCTTCCTATTTCTATGGGAAAATCCCTATAAAAATAATGACAAGTGCTGTCATGTCAACAAAATGTCTATGGTGGTATATGTCAATTGCGCATAACGTTCCGTTAGTGCAAGATGATTTATTTTTTTAATAATTATAATAATTTCTTTCTTTTGACTCCTATGTCTGAGAGCCTTAATATTTTTTATATAAACATCGTATGAACTTGTGATTATAATTAATATAAACTTGTACTTGAACAATGCTTCCATAATTTTTAAATTATGTGGGTCCAATTTCACCGTTCTCCTTTAACATAAAGTCAATTATTTATAACATTTGATTCAGGCAATTTATAATAATTGGTACAGATTATTAATAAGTAAAAACAGAATATGGTTATAATAATTATATGTCAAAATTATTTGAACAAGTTAATTTTTAAATTTGTAAAGTCCTTAGTTTTTCACGATTAAAAAAGTAATTTAAGCTATAAAATGTCATGTTAATGAGCCATAATTTAAGGAGAATACGCTATCGAATATCGGCTATTAAGAGGGCTCAGTACGCGCGACCGAAGTTGCCGGCGCACGTGGGTACCTGTTTGCTATTTCACCTAACATTGTGTGAGAAAGTACGTGTCGGGTGCGAGGCACGGATTTTCACCGAAATCAAGCGCGCGAAAAGGGTTGAACAGTCGTTTGGGAAACCCGTTTGTTTGTAAACTGTCCTTCTTCGGGATTATAACCTACCTCTATACCAAAATTTCAGTAAAATCGGTTGAAAAGATGGGCCGGGAAAGCGTAGCAGACAGACAGACAGACACACTACCTATCGCATTTCAAAATTCAAAATTCAAAACCTTTTTTATTCAAATAAACTTTAACAAGTGCTTTCGAATCGTCAAATGAATCTACCACTGGTTCGGAATGCCATTCCTACCGAGAAGAACCAGCAAGAAACTCGGCGGTTGCTCTTTTGAAAAAAAAATATCATTTACAATTAATTAATGTGTACTATACATAACCGCTGTCCATAGCATTGCTGGAGCGAGTCAAATGCTCTTTTGTCATTTACGTAATCTTACACAGTATAATAAGCTTTTTTCAAAAGCATACTTTTAATGGATTTCTTAAACTTGTGTAAAGGCAAGTTTAAAATAGATTGTGGAATTTTGTTATAAAATAGAATGCTCATTCCCACGAACGACCTTTGGACTTTTTTGAGGCGGAGCGATGGAGTCACGAGCTTATGGCAGTTTCTAGTTGGCCTATCGTGCAGATCGCAAATTTTATAATAATAGTATGGATTATAAGACCAATAATAAATATAATACCCTTTGGAGGTGGAATTTTGAAAATCCCTTTCTTAGTGGATTCTCTTCACAAAGTTTCATGTCTCTATGACCGCAGTTTAGGCTGTGCGTTGATTTATATAAGTCAGTCAGTCAGTCTGGACTTTGAATTTAATGAAATTACGTACTATGACCTCACATCGGACGAAATAAAACACAAGGTCCAAAGTAGAACTTATCAATAGCTCAATACCACAGGGAAGCGTACCAGCCCCCCTAGCATGGGCCGAGACAATTTTCTCCCCGAGGAAAGGATAAAATTTTTATTCCTAAATAAATAAATAAAAACGCTAAATAACGGTGGATAAATAGTCCCCCGAGTCCCCGTGAAATGTCAAACGGGGATAAACTTCTCCTCTCCCCTGTTGCCGTGCTCTGAGAAGTGGATAAGTTAATTTTATCTCTTGTCAGTGGATAAAATCGGGGGATAATTTTTTTATCTCCGGCCCATGCTAGCCCTGCTGGGCATATTATTTTTTTGACGACCTCCGTGGCGCAGTGTTGAGCGCTGTTGCCTTAACGTGCGGAGGTCCCGGGTTCGATCCCCGGCAGGGTAAATTTGGGAATTTATAATTTCTGAATTTTCCCTGGTCTGGCCTGGGAGGCTTTGGCCGTGGCTAGTTACCACCATACCGGCAAAGAGTGCCGCCAAGCGATTTAGCGTTCCGGTACGATGCCGTGTAGAAACTAGACTGCATCTTCACTTACCGTCAGGTGAGATCGCAGTCAAGGGCTAACTTGTATTATTATTATTATTATTAAAAACTTTATTGCATCAAGAAAAGGACATTATACAAAGGACATTATTACAAAATTACAAACAAAAGGCGACCTTATCACTAAAGTGATCTCTGCCAGGCAACCTACAAGAATGGACCGTACTTTTTGTGAGACGGGACATTGCTTTGAATATAAAATTATTACATAAACATACATTCTAATAGGTACTTACTATAAGCAGATAAAAATACATACAGACATACATATAATTCATATAATAAATATATATACAAATATAATACATACTATATACATAAATATTAAATTACATATAACCAATTTAATATACCTAAACACAAATTATAATAAGAATTAGTTTACAGCGATAGATAATGCTTTTTGACACGACCTTTAAAGGCCCCTAAAGATTTTGATCGTCTAATATCAGCTGGGAGCGCGCTCCACAATAAGACTGCTTTTAGGGTGAACGAGTCTGCGTATCCCTCGGCGTTACGTTTGGGGATTTTAAGTTTATTGTCATTGGCAGATCGCAAGGTATGCTGGATTGGGAAAGAACTAAGGAACCTGAATCGTTCCTTTAGGTAAGGGGGCGACCATGGGTGGTAAAGAGTAGCATAGAGAACAGATAGGACATGGAGATTACGCCTTTGTCTGATAGGGAGCCAGTTAAGCTTCCTCCTATATTCCGATATATGATCGTACTTCCTTAGGCCGAAAATAAATCGAATGCATAAGTTTTGCAAGCGTTCTAACTTATTTAAAAGATCTTCGGTCAGGTCGAGATAACAGACATCGGCGTAATCAAGGATGGGGAGGAGAAGTGTATTAGCTAACAAGATCTTTGTTTTAATTGGCAAGAAGTTCTTCCACCTTTTAATAGAACCATAAGCGCCAAAGATTTTCCGACTAACCTCTGAAACTTGCGGTCTCCATGATAGATTGCTGTCCATGATAACTCCAAGATTTTTAACTGTATGACTATAAGCTAGCGCAGTACCATCAAAGACCACAGGTGGTAAAGCAAAGTAATCAAGTTTAGTCATTTGTCTGGAATTACCTATGATAATGACCTGTGATTTACTAGCATTCACTAGTAGACCAAAGGACTCACTCTAGCTGCAGACAATATTAAGCTCGTCGTTTAAACGTTTGACAGCTTCAGATATCTGCTCAACAGGAGTGGATACGTACAGTTGGAAATCATCGGCATAAAGATGATATGGTAGGGAAAGAAGATTAGTGACAGTATTTATGAAGATGGAAAAGAGCAAAGGAGAAAGGACACCACCCTGTGGAACACCAGCACTGAGACGGCAGTAGGAGGACAGTTTTCCTCTAACACGTATGCATTGCGACCGGTCATAAAGGTAAGACTTGAACCAACTGATAGAAGCAGAGGAAAACTTAATTGATTCAAGAATTGCTATGAGAATATCCAAGTCGACGGTATTAAACGCGTTAGAGAAATCGAGCAATGCTAAAATGGTTACCTGCTTGTTATCGATTCCAAACCGTATGTCATCAGACACCTTGGTCAGTGCCGTAACAGTACTGTGCCCACGGCGGAACCCAGACTGAAAAGAACGAATGCCCGTTTGCACTAAACTTAGGAATCGCCTAATTTCCTTCCCAACTTGTTTAGGCTTATCCTAGCGTTTAAAAAGCTTGCACTAACCTTAGGCCATTCCTAAATCCACTTAGGAGATGCCTAACTTTATGAGCCCGATTAGTAAGCGCCCAAGCGTTAGGCGATACTTAAGTTGAATTTTTTGTAGTCTGTGGACCATTTTGATTGGTCTCACGGTTGATATGTACCTACTCTGTGGTTGATAGGTATCACAACCACAGAGTACCTACATTGTTATTGTGATTGTTATTTAGGTAGAAGTTAGAACACTACACTGATCACAAGCAAAATGGCACAAGATTTATTAGATTCTTTATCCTTCTTTCTCATTATGTCACCACTGGAATTGTGAATTTGGGTGATTTTTGCCCAAGCCTGTTCTTTCTCTTTATTTGATGCAGTATCGTATGCTGTTACTTTGGAAATAATGCACTGCCCCTCTTCGCACAACAACCGTACAAACCGCAACTTCTCCTCTGCCGTAAAATTGGCAGTTCTTTTTCGTTAATTTATTTGTCTTTCCATTTTAATTGCTGATTTATAAAATCCCGTAAAATAAATAACCTTCAACTCCACGTACATAATGTCACCTGTGCAATATATAAACCAATAAAATAAAATACACCAATGTTTTAGCTTTTGTCTCTATTCAACTCATGCCTGAGGTTATGACAAGATAAGGTAAAAAAATATTCTAGTGTTTACATTACTTTGCAAGATATATTTTTAAAAAAAAACCATAAACAATCATTCATTCCATTCGTTCCTAGAGATGCCTAACTAGGCAATGCTTAAGTTACGACACAGCAAGGACAAGACTGTCAGTGCAAACGAATTTTTTTGCTAGGCCGTTCTTAAGCCTAGGTGTATCTTAACTAGGACAAGCCTAACTTGAGTTTAGTGCAAACGGGCATTAGTGTATTATTTCTGTTCAGGAAAAGTGTGAGTTGGGAATGGACAATACGTTCAAGGACCTTAGATAAAAAAGGAAGAATGGAAATCGGACGGTATTGGGAAAACAATCATGGATTGGAAATTTTAGGTATGGGAATGACCTGAGCAATGCGCCAGCAACTGGGAAAGGTATTAGAAGAGAGGGAATAGTTGAATAGGTGACACAAGACATGTAGGATGGAGTCTAGACTTAATAGAATCATCTTGCGGCTAATACCATCACCGCCCATAGCATCCGATTTTACAGCAACAATATGCTTTTTTATTTCGCTCGAACTGATTGAGCTTGTAGTGGATAAAAGAAAAAGAACTTTACATCAACGACCTTCCAAAAATCGTACATGATCCATGCGTATTATTTGCAGACGATATTTCTATACAAACTTCATGTAAAGGTTGAGTGACCACAACTTAGAGATTAAGAGGATCGTCGAGTTGTAAATTTTCATACAAAAAGCGATAACGTTTTTCTTCCCGTAAATGTTGTCCAATTTTCGTAATTTTTAGAAATGTTGCAGATACAATGAAGAACTATGCTCGTACGTTTTAATTTTAAAGAAATATTGCTTATGTTAAAAGTTATTAACGTCTAAATATCCATATTTTTGACCTAAAAACTTCCTCGAGTATTTTAATTTTTTTAAATTTAACTAAACTAAAATACTAAAAAAATAAAACGTACGAGCCTAGATTAAGGTGTACTGAATCTAATGAGACCATAATTGTCTAATTTCGTAAACGTTTGGGTAAAAACGTTATCACCCGAAACAATATTTCAAGAATAAAATGTAGGCTATGCCTACTGGACTTGCAACTCTCTCTATCGCACGATACGGAGAAGGCAGCGAAGCGTTGTGAAACAGATAGCTTTATTGAAAATACCTACTCGCGTCGCGTTTCATCACTAGACGATAGTCTTAATTTCCAAAAAACAAATCATGCAATTTAGGCCTTATCAAAAAACTCAATTTTTTGATTGATAATTTTAATTAATTGTTTTTTTTTTTTTTGTTATACCACAACAGTTTCCCCTTACTCACTTTCAAGGAAGGCTGGAAGAGATTTCTTTTTAGAGATAAGCTTTACCTTTGTCCACTTTTTTCTATTAGATAAAAGACAATATTTTGTACAAAAATAATAAAAATAAATAAATAAAATAAATTGATTTGATTGAGTTGTCATCACCTGTTGTATTTGAATGCAAAATAAATAAATGAAATGAAGTCACCGACAGGTGGCGCTGCACGTTACTGCATCGCGCTAGAGAATTCGTTTCCCTAATATGTATAGTCTTTTCTACCACTATACAAATTAAGTACTGCCCTTATTGAAAACAATTTTTGAAAGTCTGCAATCCTGATACTTCATAGTTACCACAGTGGTTGCAGACAGTAAGTAGGTACTAAGTAGATTTATACTATACAGTATACTAGCTGATGCCCGCGACTTCGTCCGCGTGGTTTAAGTTTTTTTTATTCCCGCGGGAACTCCTTAATTTTCCGGGATAAAAAGTAGCCTATGTCACTCTCCGTTGTCAACTATGCCCATGCCAAAAATCACATCCATCCCGATTCGTTCGTTGACGTTCGTGTATCACGAACTTTTAACAAACTTTCAAACCTCATTTAACGCTTTTGGGGTTGGAATTTTCAAAAATCCTTTCTTAGCGGATGCCTCCGTTATAATAGCTATCTGAGTGCAAAATTTCAGCCTGATCCGACCAGTGGTTAGAGCTGTGCGTTGATAGATCAGTCAGTCAGTCAGTCAGTCAGTCACCTTTGCCTTTTATATATTTAGAAGATAGAAGAAGAAGATTATTATAGAGTTATACTATATTTTACAATTTACACTCACGCCCGTGTATAAAATAAAAAATATTATAAGACCATTTACCCACGGCTATCAGTGTCCTGAACAAATATAATAAACTATATTTTAACTATGTACTTGAAACTAGCTTTTGGCCGCGGCTTCGCCCATGTTGGGTTCTATTTTCATACAAATTTAAAAGCCCTACCTCGGGACCTCCGCACGTTAAGACAACAGCGCTCAACACTGCGCCACGGAGGTCGTCAAAAATTATATTTATTATAGTTTTTTTTTTAAATGTAGTTTTGACGACCTCCGTGGCGCAGTGTTGAGCGCTGTTGCCTTAACGTGCGGAGGTCTCGGGTTCGATCGCCGGCAGGGTTCGGAAATTTATAATTTCTGAATTTTCCCTGGTCTGGCCTGGTGGGAGGCTTCGGCCGTGGCTAGTTACCACCCTACCGGTAAATAGGGGTATAGGTTTAATATAACTGCCATGCCCCTAACTTCGTCGTCGTCACTTACCTGATGGAACCTGATAAATAAAATAAATAAATAGTCTTTATTTGGGATTTGAACACAAAAACAAAGAACAAACAAAAATTTAAAAAAACATAACATTAAAACTAGAATTAACTTAACTTTTTTTTCTTTTTTAGGGTTCCGTACCAAAATGGTAAAATGGAACCCTTATGGTGCGACTTTCTCCGTCTGTCTGTCTGTCCGTCCGTCACACTCGATTATTTCAGTAACTACCGAAGCTATCGACATGAAATTTGGAATAGTTGTGTATATTAGTGGCCCAAAGACACTGGAATTAAAAAAAATTGGAAATTATTTTTGTTCTTATTTAAAAAGGGGGGAAAATCGGAGGGTTGAAATTTAAAAGTGAGATAACTGTACTGTGTGGGGTATCATATGAAAGGGTTTACTTTGTACATTCTAAAACAGATTTTTAATTATTTTTAGTCATGATAGTTTTGATTTATCGGGCAAAATGTCGAAAAAAATACCGTTCCCCCCCTTATCTCCGGAGTTTACCAATCGAAAAATCTGAAATAATTATGGTCAATAGGAATTTATGTATATTTTACAGGAAAACTATAGCCAATGCTCTAACTAGCATAGTTTTTTTGATATTAACAGTAAACCTCTACAAACAAAGTTAGTTTTGCGGTTCATTTCGTCTTGTTTTTAATACGTCATAAATCGTAAAACTTACTACAGGTTTGTACGGAACCCTCGGTGCGCGAGTCCGACTCGCACTTGTTTTTTTACTGTGCCACAAATAATCCCAAAAAGGGCATCGCCACAGCGTAATGCTAAAGTGTTTGAGCACCACTCCAGCGCTATTCTTCCGGCGACCCCTAGTAGTTTCACTGCCCGTCAACCTACAGCGTTTTATATCTACTTAATTAATTATCTAATGACTTATGTGCTATATTTCTGCTGCTGATGTGATGGATAAAAAAAATCAGCTTAAATACCGTTGTTCTCTACCGTAGACTGAGTAAGATATATAGACGCCGCCATATCTCCTTTTCACTCCCACATGAAAGAGATGCAGTGTTGGGATGTTACACAAGATAGAATGAGAAAAAAATATGTGTTTTTCTCTCCCTTTCTGCGTGTCACGGGTTTTGTGCCTATTGCATACTATTGTGCCAGACAAATTATGACGTTTGTATGACGTTTGGGAGGTGTTTCATAGTATTACCCATCCCTTTCGGTTACAGGCTGACCCAGATTCTAGAGGTTCCTTCTTCTATGTTCTATACCCTTGTTCCAGGAGGCTCTATTCTGGCATCGATCGGCTCCTTCCAGCAGATGTGGATATCCTCGCAGGAGTACGACGAGGGCGGGAAGGGGCAGTTGGAGAGGAAATGCCCTTAGAATTAACTAGTAATAAGGAATTATATGTAACTAGCTGATGCCCGCGACTTCGTCCGCTTCCATAATTTTCCCCTCCATAAAAAGTACCCTATGTCACTCTCCAGGTCCTCAACTATACCCATGCCAAAAATCACGTCGATCCGTTGCTCCGTTGCGGCGTGATTGAAGGACAAACCAACAAACAAACACACTTTCGCATTTATAATATTAGTATGTGATTTTAATAAATGTAAGAATAAAATTACTAAAATAGTTTTATTGGTTAAATTCAAATGTTTTTTATTCAAATAAACTTTTACAAGTGCTTTTGAATAGTCAAGGAAATCTACCACTGGCTCGGAATGCCATTCCTACCGAGAAGAACCAGCAAGAAACTCTGCGGTTGCTCCTTTTAAATAATGTTACTACAAGTCTATGACCTCATTCTTATGAGACCATAGCGTGAGATTATCAAATCAAATACTTTTTATTCAAGACTTAAAACATGTGGTTTTGAATAGTCGAGTGAATCTACCACTGGTTCGGAATGCCTACCGAGAAGAACCTGCAAGAAACTCGGTGGTTGCTCTTTTGAAAATATACAGGTTGGTCCAAATAGGGACGTCCAAAGAAAAAATTTTGATTCCTCGTACCTAAACCTAGACCTATCAGAAAATACCCCATGTATGTTTAGCGATATTTGGTAGTTTTCCAGTTCAAGCTATATTTGGTAGATTTCTGAGGGAGCGAGTGTTAAATTTATTTTCTTTTTATTTAGTGTTTTTTTCCGAACTTTTTTTTTGTTAACATGTTTATAAATTCGAAAGTATGGATGTATGAATCGATGGATGTTAGTTACACAATCACGCCAGATCCCGCTGGGAATCGAACCCGGGACCTCCCACGTTGAAACAGCGCTCAGCACTTCGCCAGGAAGATCAGCTTTAGCCATGTCTACTCAAACTTGTACTTACTAACTTTTAAAATCACCGACAGGTGGCGCTGCACGTTACTGTACCGCGCTAGATTTTGGCTCCCTAATATGCATATAATCTTTTCATTTTAATACCACCGTCACTATCTATTATCTCACAATAAATCTTGAATTTCGAAGCGAAGACTTCGTCGATAAATTTTTGGAAGTCTGCAATCCCGATACTTCATAGTTACCGCAGTGGTTGCAGACAGATTAAATAAATAAATAAATAAATAAGCCTTTTATTTTCCTTATCTTCACAAGTCACAACTATTACATTCATTATAAACACATATCTTCTTTGTCACAACTATACTTAACATTTCTTATATTTATTTATATTTATTTACTATTACTCAATCATTTACTAATAAAAACAAATTACATTAACTAATAACTAATTTTACAATAATGTACTTGATGCATTATTTAAAAAAAAAAAGCAGACATTAGATTATTATTTATTAATTAACTTAGGTCAGAGAGTAGATACTCTGCTTAGGTATATTATCTCTCACGCCAGAGTAAAAAATAAATGTAATATAATGAGACCAAAAATAAATGAAAACGACACACTTCCGCATTAATAATTAGTATTAGTATGGGTAATTTTAATAAATGTAAGAAGTACATAAATCACTGCAATAGTTTTATTTATTACTACGAGTCTACGACCTACCTCTTAAAAGACCATAGCGCTTACCACTATGTGTACGGGCACGAAATGGGCGGTAGCGGGGCGATGCGATTAGTCTGAGAGCTGGCGACGAATTTCGGTAATAATTTGAAAGAGGTTGATTTTGATGAAATTTGGTAAAGCGGTAGGTTACACCCCGGGGAAGGACATAGGCCACTTTTTATCCCGGAAAATTGAGGACTTCACCCGGTAATTAAAAAAACTTAATCCACGCGGACGAAGTCGCGGGCATCATCTAGTACTTTATAACCGACTAAAACGTCCTGGATTTATTTTTTCGAATTCTATAAGTATAAAATTTAAAGATAGATAAAATTCGGCTGGAGGCCATCGGTTTGCATAGATATTATATTTAAATTTGAAGTAATTACGCTCAGTAATTCAGAAGTTATAAGGCTCTGACAGACGGACGGACGGACGGACGGAGAAGTGCAAATTCACTCAAGTACTTAGACTCAGAGACCTTCGCTTCGCTCGGTCAATAAAGAGGTAAAGTTTGTGAGGTTGTAGGGGGTAATCTCTGGATCTACTGAACCGATTTTGAAAATTCTGGTACCAATAGAACCACACACCACCCCCACAAATAATAAGCCACATTAGATATTTGTCATAGGGTACCTAATTATATAAACCCGAAAAATTAGGGAGTTCCCGTGGCCGTGGGAATTTAAAAGACTCATTTCACGCGGACAGACAACGCGACGGTCGGTGATGCGAATCCACAAGTTTACCCTCTACCAAAAAGTATCTACTCAAAGCGAGAAGAGAAGCTAGTGCTAAAGAAGTTTTCACTTCAAAAACATACTGTTTACAAAACTATCACACTGATCGCGAGCAATTTACTCTTATCCATTGAGGAGTTCCGTTCTCCATCTCCGGAGATATTCATCAGATCTTCACCAAATTAAAATGGGACCACCTCTGAAGTATGACCTACCAAACAAAAAAAGAATTATCAAAATCGGTTCATAATTGGCGGAGAAATCGCGTAACAAACATACAAAAAAAAAACCTCCTCCTTTTTTTGAAGTCGGTTAAAAAAAATTATATTTCTTCGTAAATAATCAGGTACGAAATATTTAAACAAAGGTAATAATATGAAATTTTACGCCGATCCATCACTTTGGGCAGTCTCTGATGAAAAGCTAGTTATTGCTACTTTTAAAGTCGGCCAATAGATGGCGCTGTGCGTTAATACATCGCACTATTGTATGGTTGTTCGTATGAGGCTATAATGATGTTATTCGATATCTTAGGTATTCTTGACAGAAAAAAAACCCAATACTTAAAAAAAAATAGTTTTTGCAAAGCCCTACCAGCTGACAGCTGTTATAGAGCTATTTCTAGAATCCAGATATGAAGTTAGAACGAATGCCGAAGGACGAGGACCTGCGTCCATTGACTTGACTGCAATTTTCATGCGACGAATCCATACTAATATCATAAACTAGCTGATGATGCCCGCGACTTCGTCCGCGTCTAATAAGTTTTTTATTCCCGCGGGAACTCCTTAATTTTCCGGGATAAAAAGTAGCCTGTGTCACTCTCCGGTTAATCAACTATACCCATGCAAAAAATCAGGTAGATTAGTTGCTGTTGCGGCGAGATTGAAGATCAAACACACTTTCGCATTTATATTAGTACTAGCTGATGCCCGCGACTTCGTCCGCGTGGATTGAGGTTTTCGGTTCGCGCGGGATCTCTTCAATTTTCCGGGATAAAAAGTAGCCTATGTGTTATTCCAGACTATAATCTATCTCTGTGCTAAATTACATCTAGATCTGTTCAGCCGTTGGAGCGTGATTGAGTAACAAACATCCATCCATACATCCATCCAAACTTTCGCATTTATAATATTTATAGCTAGCTAGCTATAAATATTATAAATGCTGACTAGCTGATGCCCGCGACTTCGTCCGCGTGGATTGAGGTTCATATATCTATCTTTTAAGCTTGACTCACAATAACCATTTTTATAGCTATATTGGGTATAGACTATTAGGATTATTAATGCTACCCGTGCGAGGCCGGGGCGGATCGCTAGTATAAAATAAAACAGTTGAGGTTTTTCAGTCATTTTATTAAGCCGATACATTACACATTATCAAGTGGTGGTAAGGATTTGGTGGTGTATAATAGGGATGACAACTCAATCAAATCAGCAACTCTTTGTCAAACTCAGAAACGCACTTCTAGCATGGAAATTGTATGAAATTCACAGTTGTGACGTCATCAAATTTCAACACACTTTTTTTCTTTAATCTATATTTTAAAATGGTTATCAAACATAAAACTAACCGAGGATGTGAATTTTAGGTGTTTTGGAAGACTCTCTATTTAATAATCAGTTAGAAATAATTTATTTTTGATATAGGTATCATCCCTATTATAAAGGCGCGCATACACTATGCTTGAACTTTTTCACTTCGTCGTCAGAGTATGGTAGTTAGGGCACACTTGTAGGCTAGCGTGCGCACAACGAGTAAAATTATGTCTACCCGTTATCTCTATTTGTCTACCGAAGCGAGAAGCGAGTTACGTCAAAAGTAGAGATGAAAGTAATATTTCTTATCTGTGGTATTTTTACATGCAGACTATTTTTTTTTCGTAATAATATACCGGATGATGTGCAGGGTAAATGAAAAATTAGCCGGCAACGACAACATCTCTCTCTCTCGTCGCGAGATATCTCGTTGTGCGCATGCTAAGACTGCAACAAACGGCGAGTTAGACAGCGCACACACTAGTAGACTGCATTAAGGCGCGCACACACCAGATGATACTTCATAAAGGCGCGCGCACACTAGCGGGCGCAGTAAGGGCGCGAACACACTAGCGTGCGCAGTAAAGCCGCGCACACACTGGTAGACTGCATAAAGGCGCGCACACACTAGCAGGCGGTACGTTGAGGCACATACACAGTCAGATGGTAGTGTATAAAGCCACGTACACACTATCACGTGGCGGGTGGCGGGTTGTAAAGGCGTGTACACACTAGCAAGCGCTGACGCCGTGCTCTTCTTCGATGTGTCGTTTGAACTCATCTCGAGCGGCGGATTCGAACCCGCACGCGCCGCATACAAGCACATCCGCACTGCTTACCTCCTCGCTCGAAAGCAAGCCCGTGCCTGAGGGAGGAGAAATCAAAATATTAAAAAACTAAATATAAACTCAAACTCAACTCTTTTATAAGGACACTAGCTGATGCTCGCGACTTCGTCCGCGTGGATTTAGGTTTTTCGGTTCCCGCGGGAACTCTTTAATTTTCCGGGATAAAAAGTAGCCATGTGCCAAGTGTATTCCAGACTATAATCTATCTCTGTGCCAAATTTCATCCAGATCCGTTCAGCCCTTGGAGCGTGATTGAGTAACAAACATCCATCCATACATCCATCCAAACTTTCGCATTTATAATATTTATAAATTTATTATTTATTTAGATACTTTTTAATCTGGAAAATTGAAGAGTTCCCGCGGAAACCGAAAAACCTAAATCCACGCGGACGAAGTCGCGGGCATCAGCTAGATATAAAAGGAAAAACTGACTGACTGACTGATCTATCAAAGCACAGCTCAAAATACCACTGGACGGATCGGGCTCAAATTTGGCATGCATATAGCTATTATGACGTAGGCATCCGATAAGAAAAAGTTTTTGAAGATTCATCCCCTGGGGTCATCCATAAAGTACGTCACACGTTAAGGGGGGGTCGACGAAGGGGTCCCCGTCCTAAGTTTTGTGACGTCACATTTCAAAATCTTATACATCTAAATGACAAATTTGAACTATTAACGAAAAACTTAAGAAATATTTCCAAGTTTTGTGAATTTTTTCAAATGTTTGATTTGATGTTGATTAAGTACCTATATTAAAAAGTAATTTAAATGGCAATAAAACTAAAAATAATAAATAACTAATAATGAACTAAAAATAATAAATAATGGCAATAAATTTAAATTTCGGAAGTGCTGTTATAATTTAATAATTTCTAGATGTAAAATTGCAAGGTACGTCACACTAGGGAGGGGTCTCACAAATGTGACCAACTGTGACAAGGACGGGGGAGGGGTCAAAAAATCACGAAATTAGTGTGACGTACTTTATGGATGACCCCCCTATGGTTCGAAAGAGCAACGGCGAAATTATTATTGACCACATTTACTAAATCTTGATTGTACACAAGTAAGGTAAAGACGAAAGTAATTTGCTTATTTTTTTATATTTTATTAGTATCATATTGTTTTCCATTAAAAAAAAAAAAAAAAAAGTATTCACCTTAATTAATTGAACCTAGGTAAAAAAATAAAATATTTAGGGAATCTTTTTTGATTATTTAGTTCCCGTTTCTCAGTTTAGTGTTACCATTTTATGTATAATCTACCTAGTAACCAGAATAAATCTGTTTTAGGGCTGATTTTTCAATCGTCAGATAAAGTTTATCGGAGGAATAAATTTGACGTTTTGGCAGATTTTCAATACCTTACCTGTCAAAACGTCAAATTTATTCCTCCGATAAACTTTATCTGACGATTGAAAAATCAGCCCTAAGTAGATTATTTTGTATCGTTATAAAAATTGTAATTATTTCGTCTGATTAATGTTTGCATAAATAATAGTATTGCTCTTTTTTTAGTGTATTTTATATTATTTAAGTGAATTTTCTTGCATACATTATTTAATAATCTCTAACAGAATGGTAATAATTGAAAGAATATTATGGCAGCACTGATGCTGATTGTCTGTGGTTGTGCCTAATGTTTTACTGGTCTGTGGTTGTCATCTGTCTTTGTTTTTGTGGCTTTCTTCCGGTTGTCATTTTTAGAAGTGACATTACCACATAACCTACAAAACTTTAAAACGAAATATCTTTTTTCTAGGCTCATAAAAAAAAATCTAGCTGCTGTGAGCTTCATATTCGACGCTTATAAAAACATATTTTTTTCACACGTGTACATAATTATTTTTTCTCAATAAAATTGATGTATGGAAGTTCGCCGTTGCTCTTTAAAATCTAATTTTAGACCGACGAGGCAGTTTTGTGTATAATACTCACTTGTGCTAATTTTAGTTATTTCCTGATGTTTGTCTTTCACGTGCTTCATTAACTGGAAATATAAAATAAAACCAAATAATCCATATCCATACTAATCTATACTTAATATTATAAATGCGAAAGTGTGTCTGTCTGTCTGTCTGCTACACTTTCACGGCTCATCTGTTTAACCGATTTTGATGAAATTTGGTATAAGGATAGTTTGTATCCCGGGGTAAGTACATAGGGTACTTTTTATCCCGGAAAACTAAAGAGTTCCCGCGGGAATCAAAAAAACCTTAATCCACGCGGACGAAGTCGCGGGCATCATCTAGTTTATAATATTTTAAAAGTATGTATGACTAGATGATGCCCGCGACTTCGTCCGCGTGGATTAAAGTTTTTCTATTCCCGCGGGAACTCCTTAATTTTCCGGGATAAAAAGTAACCTATGTCCTTCCCCGGGATACAAACTATCCCTATATCAAATTTCATCAAAATCGGTTGAAAAGATGGGCCGTGAAAGCGTAGCAGACAGACAGACAAACTTTCGCATTTATAATATTAGTATGGATTTTAGGAACGTCAAGGTGCGTGACATCAAACTGTCATTTTGAGAAATTGAGTATTTGACTACTATTCAAATAAATTATTTTTTAGTGATTACTAGCTGATGCCCGCGACTTCGTCCGCGTGGATTGAGGTTTTTTGGTTCTCGCGGGAACTCTTTAATTTTCCGGGATAAAAAGTAGCCTATGTGCTATTCCAGACTATAATCTATCTCTGTGCCAAATTTCATCTAGATCCATTCAGCCGTTGGAGCGTGATTGAGTAACAAACATCCATACATTCATACTTCCATACATCCATCCAAACTTTCGCATTTATAATATTTATTTGATTAAATAGAGGATCTCTCCAAAGTCATAATATCCACGTCCCCTGTCAGTTTTATGTTGAATAACCATTTTAAACAATCAATTAAAGTAAAAAAGTGCGTCGTACTTTAATGACGTCACATTTCAGAATCATACTTACTAATATAATAAATGCGAAAGTGTGTTTGTTTGTTGGTTTATTGGTTTGTCCTTCAATCACGCCGCAACGGAGCAACGGATCGACGTGATTTTTGGCATGGGTATAGTTGAGGACCTGGAGCGTGACATAGGCTACTTTTTATCCCGGAAAATTAAGAAGTTCCCGCGGGAATAAAAAAAACTTAAACCACGCGGACGAAGTCGCGGGCATCAGCTAGTTTCATATAAATCCCATACTCAGGACGCGTTTTGACGTTTGAAAAAAAGTTGCTGACTTGACTAGTTGACATTGTCAAATACCCAATTAAATAAAGGGTATGTTCCGAAATACACTGCGAGCACTGTAAGGTGTGACGTCAAATTAGTACACTGTGAAGCCGTTCCTTTATAGTTAGCTATACCTGGGGGTCTACTCTCTTTCTCTCAAACGAAACTTCGCAAACGAACGTAATTAGTCGGTTCTTAGACCCACACAAAATCGTTCATTCCAATCGGTCACGAAAATTTTCTATGGATCCGTACTTCGCCTGCGTGTACGAAATTAACTAGAGAGGAGCATAGAGATAATATTATGTAGGAGAGGAGTTAACGAAATTTCTGTCGTTTGTTTGCGAAGTTTCGTTTTAGAGAAAGAGAGTAGACCCCCTGGTTACTGTTTAAAACGGAACGCAGTCAGCACTGAGAGCACCTTACCTCGATAACGCCAGTGCTCACAGTACAAAAATGGCGTCGATTAATGACGTCATATATTTCCCTACGACACTGCGGCAGTGTACTGTCAGTCCATAACGGAACGAATTTCTCCACAGTAAGAGCACTGAACAGTGCTCGCAGTGTATATCGGTACACACCCATAAGCTTGTAAAAAAAAGTAGTTACCATTGTGTGTGTGTTCGCTCTATAGGGGCACCTCGCGCACTGCAGTGTGATGATACTCGAACGCCACTTGGACGTCCCCCGGCGCGCGCCCGCGTGCTCTACCGCCTGTCGACCATGAAATGTTGTGAAAGTGTTGTGAACCTCAGGGGACGCTTGTACAGTGCTGTGGACACCTGTGAAGTGTTGTGAACGCTTGTGAAACCCAAAAGGGGCACCTCGCGCACTGCAGTGAGTGTGATGATACTCTAACGCCACTTGCCCGTCGCACGGCGCACGATGAAATGTTTTCAAAGTGTTGTGAACCTCAAGGGGCACTTGTGAAGTGTTGCGAAATGTTTTGGAAACTTGTGAATTGCATTTAACATCAACACAAAAATTTAAAACAATAAGATTATTCTAGAAAATAGTATAAATCCGATTTTTTGCTGCATAAACACCGATTAGGGATATGGATATCAAATCAAATATTCATATATTCAATAATTTAGGTACACTGTAGGTACACATATTGACGTCGATTACTTACTTATAAAACATTATGGTAATAATTAGTTACGGTATCTTAAAACTAAAGCTACGAGGGTTCCAAACGCGCCCTGGTCTGAGAAGAGCCCACAACAAACTCAGCCGGGTTTTTTTTTTTCATTTCATTATCACCATCTCACAAATCATCTTAACTAAGGAACTATCAGAGCCATTAGAGAAAATTATTGCCAAGATAATCAACAGTCTAACTGTAAACTAATTGTAAAATCCTACTACAATGTAAATGATTATTTAAATTATTAAAAAATAATAAATACGATGTTTGTGAGATGGTGATAATAAAAAAAATCCCTGAGTTTGATATGGGCTCTTCTCAGAACAGGGCGCGTTTGGAACCCTCGAAGCTTTAGTCTTAAGATACCGTAATTGATTATCACCATCAGATTTTATAAGTTTCAGACGTCAAAAGTGTACCACCACCCACCCACCACTACAGCCCATTAACGTCCCACTGCTGGGCACAGGCCTCCACTCTCATAGGAGAGAGGACCCAGAGCTTAGACCCACCACGCTGCTCCAATGCGGGTTGGCGGGCTTTAACGACTATTATCATGTTAGTGATAATAACCGGGACCGACGGCATAACGTGCTCTCCGGGGCACGGGGGTGAAACACCGTCAACTTCCTAACTCCGGGCTAGTACTGCAAATTTCTAGTCAGAAAAACCCAATACTCAATTATGACCCGGGACTCGAACCCAGGACCTCGTCTGCCGCAGTCGAACATGCCAACCACTAGACCAACGAGGCAGTCAACAAGCAGGCAATAAGTGTACAGTGTTCCTAAATTGAATAAATTAATATTGAATTGAATATTGATAATAATAGTCATACCCCTAACAGGTTAGCCCACCACCATCTTAGACTGCATCATCATTTACCACGGTGTAATCGCAGTCAAGGGCTAACTTCTAAAAGAAAAAAGAATGCTAAAGAATGTAAGCCGTAAGTCGTCAACAGATGGCGCTGTCTGTTATTGTATCGCGCTATTGTTTGACTTATGGTATACGTATACATACAGTACCAATATGAGCTGTATTAAAAAAGAACTAGCCAATTTTTGAAAACTGCAATCTACGAGATTGCGGTCAAAACCGCAATCTACGAGATTGCGGTCAAAAATACATAATGTAATAACATTATATATTAAGAGGCCGGCGAACGCCGCTCGCAACTTCTACTCGAACCGCAAATATAAATTTGCCGGCATATTGCTATCCCTATTTGGCTGATGACACATGATCCCGTGCAAGCGCGATAGCAATATGAGCGTACAGAATTTGTTATACATTTAGTCTTGTTTCGTGAATACCAAAAACTATGAATGAAAAATTGTTGTGTTTTTAACTTCGTGTTGTTATTCTGTAACTTGACAATATAGGCTATGTTCCTGATTAATTAGTACGTGAGATATCGTTGGTTTTAATATGAAACAAATAAGGAGAAAATATGTCGTTTGTCGTAAAAACATGCAAAACGCAATGTGCTTACATTTAATTTTGGGAAAGTATTTTGAAAAAATAATTATCCAGGGACCTAGATAAATACAAGTTCAATCTTAATAATCGCATAATATGGAGGAAATATGCTCGAATTACGAATTATTTTGTTATTACGTTTGTATGAGCAATTCCCCCTCCGCTGGCGCCTTAAGTATGCTCCTGAAAAAAGCTCATTATACTGTTGAAGACTATGTAAATTGTAAATGATAAAAGGATGTAAATCGCTCGCAATGGTTAGGACTGACGGTTACTTTATGTATCTACATATTGATGTAATTGTAAATTATTTTTTTCAAAAGTGCAACCACCGAGTTTCTTGCTGGTTCTTCTCCATAGGTACGTCATTCCGAACCAGTGGTAGATTCACTCGACGACATAAACTTAAAATATTACAAAAAAAATTGTTTTATTTCTTATAACATTTATTTCTCTCCTAACCTAATTACGATGACGAATTATAGTATGTGGGACGAGTGGCCTAGCTGTGACAACGGATATCAGTCGATTGCCGCGATTGTTAAGCAACGTTGACCCAAGTCAGTAACTGGATGGGTGACCGAATTGGGAGGTTCATATCCCCAACATCTGATAATAATCGTTACAAAACCCTAGTTTACACTCTTAGTCGAGTCGTGGGGGAAGACGTGGGAACCCATCGCATCATTATCCCAAGGAAACCCTTTCCATATATGATTAATGGAAAGGGGTCACAAACCTCAGTAATAAGGAATACGACGCAAAGAGAGATCTTAACTCGATACGTTCGTATAGTAAATCCGTTTATCTACTCCCATGCTATAAATCCTCTATAACAAAACAATAAAAAAAACGAAGAAAAATGGCAGGGAAATGTTAATTACTACTACAATAAATAATTATTTCATTAATACTTAGTTTATTTGTATATACTCAGTAATGCTAATGGATGATATTAGATTACTAGGACTGGATGTTTTAATGTTAGCAGTAAGCTAACTATTTCAGAATCTGTTATAGAGGATTCATATTATGAGTGTAGATAAAGTCTTGTATGCAACAGTTGATAATTAGGTATTAAAACACTCATATGATACTATTATCACACTCCGCTTCGCGTCGTGTGATAAACCAACATTCGTGTTTTAATACCCCTTATTACACAACTGTTGCATAAATAACTATTAACAGATGGGCCGTAAAAGCATAGCAGACGGACAGACACACTTTCACTATTATAGTAACGTTAGGATCGATGAGAATAGGGATGATAAAGGGATAGGCCGTGGAAATCAAACAAGAAAGGAGGATTAATTTAGATTATATTTTGGGAGCACCAGAAATTACATGTTAACCGGTCTGTCAGTCTAGGCAAAAGAGAATGAAAAATTCTATGTGACGTTTGACAAGTAAAACCACAGACTACACAGACCGATACAATAATGGTTCGTTTACACTTCTGACAGATATAAATTATTTCTAACTGATTATTAAATAGAGGGCCTTCCAAAGACCTAAAATTCACATCCCCGGTTAGTTTTAAGTTTGATAACCATTTTAAAATATAGATTTAAAAAAGTGCGTTGAAATTTTATGACGTCACAACTGTGAATTTCATGCAACTTCCATACTAGAAGTGCGTTTTTAAGTTTGATAAAGAGTTGCTGATTTGATTGAGTTGTCATCATCCCTAATAATTGTCCGCATTCGATGTGTGTAGCGACATTAATGCAGGAGCCAAAAATTTAACATTTATTTTATCTTAGTTAGCATGAGGCATGTACATATGTATTATGTACTTAGCAACGCACGTGCGAGGCAATAACGTACAGCGCCATCTGTTGACGACTTTCACGTTTTTATGAATATCATACTAATATTATAAATGCGAAAGTGTGTTTGCTTGTTGGTTTATTGGTTTGTTGGTTTGTCCTTCAATCACGCCGCAACGGAGCAACGGATCGACGTGATTTTTGGCATGGGTATAGTTGAGGACCTGGAGCGTGACATAGGCGACTTTTTATCCCGGAAAATTAAGGAGTTCCCGCGGGAATCACAAAAACTTAAACCACGCGGACGAAGTCGCGGGCTAGCTAGTAATTTTATGAATTTACTTTTTTTAAATTCTTGTACAATTTATGGTTATGTTCCGTTATACACTGCGAGCACTGTAAGGCGTGACGTCAGTTTAGTACTAGCTGATGCCCGCGACTTCGTCCGCGTGGATTGAGGTTTTTCGGTTCCCGCGGGAACTCTTCAATTTTCCGGGATAAAAAGTAGCCTATGTGCTATTCCAGACTATAATCCATCTCTGTGCCAAATTTCATCCAGATCCGTTCAGCCGTTGGAGCGTGATTGAGTAACAAACATCCATACATCCACACATCCATACATCTATCCAAACTTTCGCATTTATAATATTTATTATTTGATGTATGTATTCTCACATGCATGGTAACTGATAATGCAGTTTAAGATGCTAGTAGGCTAACCTGGTATGGGGAATAGCGGCCAATTTTAGGCTAAAGGTTATTATGAGTGGTGTGAGCGGCCGTCATTTGACGGTACAGTCAAACGACGGTACTGAAGCTGAACTTACTGATAGAAGAACTGATACAAAAAAACTGAAGCACGAGTACAGATACAGCTTGAGAGGACAGAACGGCCATAACGGCCATTTTTTTTTTGACAATTTATTTTGGCCAAAATCTGACTGCACAAGACAACATGGCGTCATACAACGGTCGCTGTGGGGGTGTGTGTGTGGGGTGTGTGGGATACTACGGTACTATGGTGGAGTCAAATAGCGGCCGTCATTTGACGGTACAGTCAAATGACGTCACTGAAGCTGAACTTACTGATAGAAGAACTGATACAAAAAAACTGAAGCTACGCAATTCACTCACCTTATGAGCTGTGAGCTCTTTAATGGCGTTGCACTTGAAGTCGCACATTTTGCACGAGTACAGATACAGCTTGAACTGCGGCGAGGACAGAACGGTCATAAGGGCAATTTTTTTTGACAATTTATTTTGGCCAAAATCTGACTGCACAAGACAACATGGCGTCATATAACGGTCGCTGTGTGTGGTGTGTGGGATACTACGGTACTATGGTGGAGTCAAATAGCGGGCGTCATTTGACGGTACAGTCATCAGTACAAATGACGGTACTGAAGCTGAACTTACTGATGGAAGAACTGATACAAAAAAACTGAAGCTACGCAATTCACTCACCTTATGAGCTGTGAGCTCTTTGATGGCGTTGCACTTGAACTTTGAAGTCACACTGTGTGTGTGGGGTGTGTGGGATACTACGGCACTATGGTGGAGTCAAATAGCGGCCGTCATTTGAAACTGATACAAAAAAACTGAAGCTACGCAATTCACTCACCTTATGAGCTGTGAGCTCTTTGATGGCGTTGCACTTGAACTTTGAAGTCACACTGTGTGTGTGGGGTGTGTGGGATACTACGGCACTATGGTGGAGTCAAATAGCGGCCGTCATTTGAAACTGATACAAAAAAACTGAAGCTACGCAATTCACTCACCTTATGAGCTGTGAGCTCTTTGATGGCGTTGCACTTGAACTTTGAAGTCACACTGTGTGTGTGGGGTGTGTGGGATACTACGGCACTATGGTGGAGTCAAATAGCGGCCGTCATTTGAAACTGATACAAAAAAACTGAAGCTACGCAATTCACTCACCTTATGAGCTGTGAGCTCTTTAATGGCGTTGCATTTGAACTCGCACATTTTGCACGAGTATAGATACAGCTTGAATTGCGGCGAAGACAGCAGCTCGTGCGGCGGCGGCAGTTGCGATTTGCGGCGCCGCACGCGGTTTGTGGTGGGCGTCTGAAGCGACATTAGCGTTCTGGAATACACATGTGGGACTTATTTATACCATTTATTTCATACTACCTACGTACCCATTTATTTAAAAAAAAAATATAATTTCGTAATCTTTTTGGCCTTATTTTAGTTTTATGACATAACTGTAAATTATACAAGTAAAAACGCTGTTGATAAGACAAATAAACAATAAAAAATTAAATACTAGAAGATTCCCGCGACTTCGTCCGCGTGGACTAAGTTTTTTTGATTCCCGCGGGAACTTCTAAATTTTCCGGGATTAAAAGCCTTCCCCGGGATATTACCTATCCCTGTACCAAATTTCATTAAAATCGCTTGAATAGGTGGGCGTTAAAGCGTAGCAGACAGACAGACATACTTTCGCATTTATAATATTGTATGGATTAGATACAAAATGTGCTATTATCCTATTGTACTAAATATTATTAACTAGCTGATGCCCGCGACTTCGTCCGCGTGGATTGAGGTTTTTCGGTTCCCGCGGGGCCTCTTTAATTTTCCGGGATAAAAAGTAGCCTATGTGCTATTCCAGACTATAATCTATCTCTGTGCCAAATTTGATCCAGATCCGTTCAGCCGTTGGAGCGTGATTGAGTAACAAACATCCATACATCCATCCAAACTTTCGCATTTATAATATTTATTTGATGTGAAGGTTTGTATGTTTGTGAGTTTGTGTTTGGATGTTTGTTACTCATTCGCGTTATCATAGTGCTTCTATGACTCGATCATGAGTCTAATGCTCAGGTACTGGAGGCGCCATGTACATTTACCTTCAGCAGGGCTAGCATGGGCCGGAGATAAAAAATGTATCCCCCGATCCACTCTTCCCCCCCAGCCCCTCTAGCCGAGACGATTTTCTCCCCGAGGAAAGGATAATTTTTTTATTCCTAAATAAATAAATAAAAACGCTAAATAACGGTGGATAAACAGTCCCCCGAGTCCCTGTGAAATGTGAAACGGGGATAAACTTCTCCTCTCCCCTGTTGCCGTGCTCTGAGAAGTGGATAAGTTAATTTTATCTCTTGTCAGTGGATAAAATCGGGGGATAACTTTTTTATCTCCGGCCCATGCTAGCCCTGCAGGGGGGATAGCTTGGTAGGGACTAGTGGAACAGGCCGATTTTATTCACTGACAAGAGATAAAATTAACCTATCCACCCCTCAGAGCACGGCAACAGGGGAGAGAGAAGTTTATCCCCGTTTGACATTTCACGGGGACTCAGGGGACTATTTATCCACCGTTATTTATTTAGGAATAATTTTTTTATCCTTTCCTCGGGGAGAAAATTGTCTCGGCCCATGCTAGGGGGCAGGTATAGTTCTGTGTGGCACAATGCTGTGAATAATTTTGTTTTTCTTTCTTTCTTTTTTTCACAATGACTGAACCAATTTGGCTGAAATATGGAATGGAGATATCTTATGCCATGTGCGACCAAGGCTACATTTTATACTAGAAAATTAATGAGTTTTTCCGGCATTTTTGAACTTACGAGTAAAGCCAGGGGAGTGCGGACGAAGTCGCGGGCATCATCTAGTTAACAATGAAAAGAAAAAAACACTCACTTCGCTTTCTGCAACGCTTTGGCCCTTTCCAATATTTCGACAGGCGTGAGCGCAGATTTCTGAAATAATACAAAAAAAAAATAACCATGGGTCTTATAGACTTTGGGTCCAGCTCCCCACAGGATAGTCTAATAACTAACACTAGGAAAGAGGAAGGAAGGAAAAAAGAGTAGAGGGAGACCAAAGAAACGGGGTGAATGAAAGGTTGACGGATAACAGAAGTGAGTGGAAGATGAAAACATGTTAACATCATAAGTGACAATATATAAAGAAGAAGATATTATGTTTGATATCGAACACCACTAGTATATTATACGGTACCTTTGCCGGTTTCTCCGGTTCCTCGGACGGCGGGCCGGGGGGAGACTGGGTTTCTCCGGCTTCATACACGAAATTGAGCTCTTTCACAATGTGGATTAGGTTCATTTTAGCCTGACACTGATATATTACTATGCGGTACCTTTGCCGGTTTCTCCGGTTCCTCGGGCGGCGGGGTCAATGGGTTTCTCCGGCTTCATACACGAAATTGAGCTCCAGTACAATGTGGATTAGGTTCATTTTACTCTTACACCGATATTATATTATTATGCGGTACCGTTGCGGGTTTCTCCGGTTCGTCGGGCGGCGGCAGGTCGGGCGACGACTGAAGGAACACAATCTGACCGTCGTCGCCGTCGTCCATCACTACGTACGTACGTTAGTTCTTCTTCTTCTTCATGCGTCGTTCCCTCAACTTTGAGGATCGTGACACCCCTTTGACAGCACTCTTCTCACGATGCTCTTCCATTTCCTTCTGTTTTCTGCCGCGTGGATGGCCTCGCAGATCGGTGTGTCAACTGCTTCTTTAATTTGGTCTGACCAACGTCTCGGGCTTCGTCCGCGGGGCCTCTTTCCTCCGACCTTGCCAGTGACCATAAGTCTTTCGATTGTGCTGGCATTCTTCCGTGCAATGTGGCCGAAGTACTCGAGGGTCCTCCGCAGACAGATGTTAGAAAGCCTCATTTTTATTTTCAACTTATTTAATATTGAGACGTTGGTTCGGTGTTCGGTCCACGATATGTTGAGCATACGTCTCCAACACCACATTTCAAAGGCGTCTATTCTTTTCCTATCGGCGGCCTTAAGAGTCCAAGTCTCAGCTCCGTAGAGAAAAATAGAAAATACTAGACTACGGACTAGGCGCATTTTCGTCCATTGGGATATATTTTTATCCCTCCATATTCTAGAAAGCTGAGACATGGCGCTCTTTGCCATTCCGATGCGACGGCGGACTTCCTGGTCGCAACCACCTTTATTACTTATATTGGAGCCTAAGTAAACAAAATCTTCCACTATTTCCAGACCTGTAGCGCCTCTGAGGTCTAGTTTGCCTGTTCTATCCACCACCATGACTTTAGTTTTAGATCTATTAATGGAGAGTCCCAGTGCGTTGCTAGCGGTCTCCAACTTTCCCAGAAGAGCTGCCATTTCGTTCTCATCCGATGCTATCAGTGTTATATCGTCGGCGTATCGCAAGTTTGTTAATCTTACGCCTCCGATGCTAACTCCCCCGTTCCAGTCCGCCAGCACCTCTCGCATAATGAATTCTCCGTAGATGTTAAAAAGAACGAGCGACAATATACAACCCTGGCGTACACCTTTTGCAAAGCAGAATGGCGCTGACGTGCTGCCATTTACCCTAACAACCCCAGAGCTGTTACGGTAGAGGGAATGTAAAAGAGCTACCAGGTGCTTCGGGACCCCAAGCTCTAGAAGTACTCTCCATAAATGCTGCCAGTCCACGCAGTCAAAGGCCTTGCTGTAGTCAACGAAGCACAGTACAACTGGTGTATCAAATTCGTAACATTTTTCGATCAGTTGCCGTACGTTCAGGATTTGCTCTCTAGTGCCTCTGCCTTTCACAAAGCCCGCTTGTTCCTGAGGTATCTGCCAGTCAAGAAAATGGCGAAGTCTCTGATTGATTATGTGCAATATTATTTTACTCGAATGAGATATCAGAGAAAGTGTGCGATAGTTTTCACACTTTTTGGTAGATCCTTTTTTGTGAATTGGCAGGACGATAGACGTGGTCCAATCGACAGGCCACTCGCATGTTTGCCAGATTTGGTTGCACAGTTTGTGGATCATCCCGATTCCTGTGGGTCCTAGAGCCTTTAGAATTTCCGCTGTGATTTGGTCAGCACCTGGGGCCTTGCGGTTTTTTAAGGTTTTGATAGCTAATTCTATTTCTGATCGTAAGATTGATGGTTCAGGGTTGCTGCCATCCCACTGGTGGGATTGGGAGGGCGGTCCCTTATACAGAGTTTCGCAGTAATCTCTCCACCTTTCGAGGATTTTTTCTAGCTCATGTAAGGGGATCCCATCCTCATCCTCTACTACCCATGTTTTCGGCTTAAATTGCTTGGATAGTAGGCGAACTTTTCGGAATAGGTCAGCTGTCTGGTATGCTACAGAGTGAGCTTCAATTTCCACACACATATTTTCCAAGAAGATGTTTTTGTCACGACGGCATTCTTTTAAGATCTGTTTACTCAGGGTAGCGTATGTTGTAGATTCACACTGAGTGGGATGTTTTCCAGCTAGCAGGTCCTTACGTTTTTGCACAGTTTGCCAGGTCTCGTCAGATATCCACATTTTGCGGGTTTCGGTGTGACTTCTTTGATTTTTTATGACATTCAGTTCCTCGATGATGGGCTTTTTGAATTCTTCCCATATGTTCTTTGGGGACGTTAAGCTGGATGCATTGCATTCATTGAGTTTCTCTTCCATGGTGTTACGAAAGAGACTTATTTCGCTTTGAGTGAGTTGCTTTGGGTGCAGTGGTGCAGCCCTCTTTGGTCTTTTTAGTCGCAAATTCATCCAAGCCACCAATAGGATATGGTCTGAGCCACAATCGGCACCCGGAAATGTTTTGACTTTCTTAATGGAAGACTTCCAGCGAGAATTTATTAAGATATAGTCAATTTGGTTTCGATACCTATCGCCTGGAGATTTCCAAGTATATAAACGACGGGGGTGTTGCTGAAAGCAGGTGTTCGCAATTGTGAATTTGTATTCGATGCCAAAATCAATCAGTTTTTCGCCGCGATCGTTCTGCTTCCCAAGACCATGTCTACCAACGACATTTTTATTGTGTTGTTCTGGAGTAATATTTCCAACTTTTGCATTCCAATCCCCAATAATCATCGTGACTTCTCTATTTGGTATAGATTTTATTACATCAGTTAAAGTCTCATAGAAGGACAACAATTCATCGTCTGGGGCTTTCGCCGTTGGTGCATAAACCTGGAGAATATTGAGTGTGCACGGTTTCGTATTCAATTTCAGAGAGATGATCCTATCGGAAATGGTGTTATATCCGAGGACATGTTTATTTAGATGGTGAGGCAGGATGATTGCGACTCCGTTACGGCTCTGCTTCTCGTTCCCTGAGAAGTATACGGTATTGCCCGAGGCGGTGTTGAAGTGGCCTGCGCCTTGTTGGTGTGTCTCGCATATTCCTAGAATAGACAGTTTATGGTGTTGCATTTCCTTCTCTATAATGCTCAACTTACCGGTCTGCAATATTCCACGGACGTTCCACGTCCCGATGCGGTGTTCTTTAATTATGGATTTCTTGGGGGCTAGTCCGCCAGTAGCTTCATTTCCCTCAGAGGCCTGACGGCTCGCCTCTTCAGGAACTTCGGTAGTCCATTTAACACCACTCGGCCCGGGTACCAAGCGGCGCCGAGCATTGCCCGGATCGCCATGAAACTCACTATCTCTGTTTGTAATTATCATAGGGGGGTTTTCTTGGGATAATAGTCATGGTGGGTTCCCAGATCCTTCCATACCAGTCTTTTCGATTTCTCTCGGCCACTGTCCGCCGCTTCCACTCCATTGGAGCAGGGATTGGGTTATTAAACGCCGCCCAGATTCGGCGTAGCTGTTCTCAAGCACTACCCTCGAAATTTACAAGAAGGCTGCTTCTTGATCAACAGGCTTGCAGGGGAACAATTGAATAGTATTTACGTTCCCCCCGTTCCCTTAGTCGCCTCTTACGAACACCCACGGGAAAGAAAGGGGGTTGCACTATTCTACTCTGCCGGTGCCACACCGTCATAGTAAAATAGACTGCAAAGCCCTTGATTTAAAGTCACAAATTCAGAAGATTTTTAATTTCGAAACGATTTTAACTCCGTTTGGAGCGGTGACTGTGATGGATACACAAAATTGAGCTCTAAAACTATGATGATTAAGTCCAATTTACTTTGACATCTGTACATATTGTATAGATTGGACACTGCAAATTAGGTTCATTTCACTTTGACACCTGTACATATTGGATATTATATGTGGTACCTTTGCGGGTTTCTCCGGCTTCATACACAGCTTCAGCAAATTGAGCTCCAATTCCATGTGGATTAGGTCCATTTTACTCTGACACTGATATAATAGTTACTATGCGGTACCTTTGCCGGTTTCTCCGGTTCCTCGGGCGGCGGGCCGCGGGTTCAATGGGTTTCTCCGGCTTCATACACGAAATTAAGCTCTAGAACAGTGTGGATTAGGTCAATTTTACCCTGACACTGATATAATATTACTATGCGGTACCTTTGCGGGTTTCTCCGGTTCCTCGGGCGGCGGCAGGTCGGGCGACGTCTGAAGGAACACAATCTGACCGTCGTCGCCGTCGTCCATCACTACGTAAGAATCTCCGTCGTGCTCTGAAAACATCAGCATCGTAATCTTTATACCAATATCAATCAATCAATCAATCAATCAATCTGTTCAATCAATCAACCAACCAATCAACCAATCAATACATCTGTATTTAAACACTTTTTGAGCAACAGAGTAGTGCATACGTGGAACAAACTGCCCGAGGATGTGGTGATTAGGGCTTTCGAATACCGGTTTTTCTCAATACCGGTATTAATACCGGAACGATTTTTTTCAATACCGGGATCCCGGGATCCCGGTATTGGAAAAAATTTAAAATGTGGTACATGTTTTTTAACTTAAAATTAGTCTTTTCTGAAGCAAACGGACCTATAAAAACAGTTTTTTCATAAAAAAAAAATTTCACCAAATTAACTCAAAAATGTGCCTTTTCTGCATAAATTCAGTGAAGAAAAGCCGTTTTTTTTCACTCAGCGAGATTTTTTTGGATATAGAACGCTGTGGTTGATTATTACGCTGTGGATTGGTAGGTATCTATTTCACTGTCTCACGAAACGTTAAGTAACTCCTTCACTCTATTTTATATCATGCAATATTTTATGAAATTGTATTTTCTTTAAAAAAAATCACCAAGTATTGATTTTAGATTTATTTGTATTTTGAGTATTGAGAGTTATTTACGCGTTGACTTAATTCTTACGAAACTATCGTTTGTTTCATGTATGTATAAGGTGAAAATTACGGACCACGTAACGTTCTGAAACTCCATCACATCATTTTAAATACAACCTTATTAAGTAATACTTATATTATTATCAAATAATCAATTTCTTATTCATATCAATCAGAATATCAACTACTATATGATTTTTAAAATAGAACTATTTTTGGATGATTCTTACGAAAATATATATTTTTAACCTCCATTGAATCTTGAACTTTTAATATAAAGTATATTTGTGACTCACTTTCTCAACGTACACACAAAATTAAATAAAAATGGCAGGGAATTTTAAATAATTAGTGAAATTATTGTCAAAGATTGTAATTTAAACTACTATCGTCGTCGTCGTCTCACCCTATAGACATCCTGGACGTAGGTCTCCTGCATGGATCGCCACAGAGCACGGTCTTGTGCCCCTTGTTTCCAGCGGCTCCCAGCTACACGCTAGAGATCGTCCATCCACCTAGTGGGGGGTCGTCTAACACTGCGCTTCCCGGTGAGAGGCCGCCAATCAAGCAATTTGGGACCCCAACGCCTATCGGTTCTACCAAATATGTGCCCCGCCCTTTGCCACTTAAAGATTGGACTCTTCGAGCTATGTCGGTTACTCTGGTTCGCCTACGGATCTCCTCATTTCTGATTTGATCACGAAGGTATACTTCAAGCATAGCTCTCTCCATCGCCCGCTGAGTGACCCTGAGCCTCCTTATCAGGCCCAAAGTTAGCGACCATTTTTCGGAGCCGTAAGTCATCACTGACAACACGCACTGTTCGAAAACTGTCGTCTTCAGGCACTGAGGAATTTTGGACGAGAAGATGTCGCGGAGTTTCCTGAACCCTGCCCAAGCCGAGTTGGATTCGGCGGTTGACCTCTTTCTCGAAATTGAACCTACATAACTGGACTGTATGTCCTAGGTATATGTACTCATCAACAATTTCGAGTGCAGAATTCTCTACTAACACAGGTTGGGGCTAAACGTGTGCATTATAAATGATCTTTATCTTGCTCATATTCATTTTTAGGCCCACCTGTTGAGGAACTACTAAATGAGTAATAAACGATATTTTTGTAAGAAATCGATCGAAGTCGAAGAAAACGATAATTTTGTCAAAACACAAATTAATCTAAAATTCAATAGTTATTATTTATAAGAAAATAACATATCATAATAAAATATGCATTAGTTATAAATCAGATTTCTGAACGTTTTGAGTGACAATGAAATAGAAATGCCAAGCCACAGGGATCTAAATTCAAACACTAATTATTCCCTCGGAGTGAACAAAAACGACTTTTCTTCACTGGTTTTAAGCAATAAAGGCGCTCTTTTTGAGCTAATATGCTTAAGATACAAGTTTTAAACTTAGCCGAATAAAAAACAGTGGCATCTACCAAGAAATATATGCAATAGTCACTGTTTCGTTTATAGTGTCACCAATACCGGTATCCCGGTATTAGACATTTCAATACCGGTATTGAAAACCGACGAAAAAAGTCCGGGATCCCGGTATTGGCCAATACCGGGATCCCGGTATTGGAAGCCCTAGTGGTGATGTCAATCTCTGTTAATCAGTTTAAGGACAGACTGGATAAGCGCTTAAAGACAAAGCACGAGATTTGATAAAGCATCAGCGAAAGGTAGCCTTTAATAAAAAAATAAAAAATAAAAACAATAATAATAATTATCACCATCAACTCTTATTCTTTGTAAACATGACGTTCAGGTGTACTTTGTAGGTACCAATTTTGAATAAAGATGATTTGAGTTTGAGTTTATAGATAATTTTTTTTTTATTTGTTTTTATTAAAACTTTCCGTGTGCCTTATGGAACATACGAAAAATTTGCCGAATTGGTCGAGCCGTTCTCGAGTTTTGCGCTTAGCAACATTCATTTATATTTATATATAGATAAGCTTGCGCTTTACGACAATCATGCTTAGTACAAAGCAATGATGAGGTCTAGGTTGGAGCGCGCTTGCCTAGAAGATGCCTATTCACTCTTGCCTTGAAGGTACTAAAGTTATATGTGGCAGGAAACACTAGCAGTTCGTATCAGAAACGTTGAGCAAAAACGCTTCGCGTTACAAGTTAGCCCTTGACTGCTATCTCACCTGATGGTAAGTGACGATGCAGTCTAAGATGGTAGCGGGCTAACCTGTTAGGGGCATGGCAGTTATATTAAACCCATACCCCTATTCGGTTTCTACACGGCATCGTACCGGAACGCTAAATCGCTTTGCCGGTAGGGTGGTAACTAGCCACGGCCGAAGCCTCCCACTCCCACTCCCCCACGTCAACCACATAAGGGTGCCAACGCTGACGCTGACGCTTCGACTGTATGTATTGTTTTGTGGACTCACCGTCACCGTCATCGTTGGACAGCACGCATGTGACAGTTTCCTCGCCACCGCTTTCTGTTTCGTCGTTGCTTACCAGACGGTAAGTCTCCCGGCTGTTTTGGCATCTGGGAACAAAGTTATTCATCACCATCATTATCATCGACCCCGATTGTAATCGAGCACGAGTAATAAAAAAAAATATGCACAGAATTGAGAGCCTCCTTCTTTTTGGTGAACATCTATACTATAGTACATGTTATTTATCTACAACTAGCTGATGCCCGCGACTTCGTCCGCGTGGATCGAGGTTTTTCGTTTCCCGCGGGAACTCCTTAATTTTCCGGGATAAAAAGTAGCCTATGTGTTATTCCAGACTATAATCTACCTCTATGCCAAATTTCATCCAGATCCGTTCAGCCGTTGGGGCGTGATTGAGTAACAAACATCCATACATCCATACATCCAACCAAACTTTCGCATTTATAATATTTACTAGATGATGCCCGCGACTTCGTCCGCGTGGATTAAGGTTTTTTGATTCCCGCGGGAACTCTTTAATTTACCGGGATAGAAGCCTATGTCCTTCCCCGGGATATAACCTACCCCTATACCAAATTTCAGCAAAATCGGTTGAAAAGATGGGCCGGGAAAGCGTAGCAGACAGACAGACAGACACACTTTCGCATTTATAATATTAGTATGGATTTGATGCACGATTGTGAAGACACAACGCACAACACACACAATCGTGCATTGTCGAGTCAACATCTCCTGAAGATGCTCCGGTATCGGAGTGAAACGTACGTTGAGAGTATTTTGGAATATTTGTGTGGTGTGGAGAATATCGCGGGCTGCAAGTTCAAGATACGCACTGTACCACATAGATTTACCTTCTATGGCGGATTATAGCGAATTAAACTTCTAGTTTTTTCAATGTCATTTTTACTTACTTGACAAGTTTCAAATTGAGTAAATCGACGACGACGTTCTTGTCAGAGTCCAGCACTTGTATGTATTTGAAGTGTTCATCTCTGCTGCTCTCCGAACCCTCCAGTATGTGGCCTTCCACTGTCTGAAGCTGAAAGGAATATTATAAAATAAAACCGGCCAAGTGCGAGTCGGACTCGCGCACCGAGGGTTCCGTACAAACCTGTAGTAAGTTTTACGATTTATGACGTATTAAAAATAAAAATTACGTTTGTTGTATGGGAGCCCCCCTTTAATATTTACTTTATTGATATTTAATTATTTATTTTGAAAGGTAATATACAAGTTAATATTCTGTGAAAATTTTAACCGTCTACCTGTTACTGTTTTTAATATTGAGCAAAAAAATACGAAAAAAACACGTTTATTGTATGGGGACCCCCCTTAATATATATATTTTTTTAATTTTTAGTATTTGTTGTTATAGCGGCAACGGAAATACATCATTTGTGAAAATTTCAGCTTTCTAGCTATCACGGTTTATGAGATACAGCCTGGAGACAGACAGACAGACAGACAGCGGAGTCTTAGTAATAGGGTCCCGTTTTTACCCTTTGGGTACGGAACCCTAAAAAGATGATGAAGATTTTGACGACCTCCGTGGCGCAGTGTTGAGCGCTGTTGTCTTAACGTGGGAGGTCCCGGGTTCGATACCCGGCAGGGTACATTTGGAAAATTATAATTTCTGAATTTTCTCTGGTCTGGCCTGGTGGGAGGCTTCAGCCGTGGCTAGTTACCAGCAAAGATGTGCCGCCAAGCGATTAAGCGTTCCGGTACGATGCCGTGTAGAAACCGATTAGGGGATGGGTTTAATATATCTGCCATACCCCTAACAGGTTAGCCCGCTACCATCCTAGACTGCATCATCACTTACCATCAGGAGAGATCGCAGTCAAGGGCTAACTTGTAGATGATAAAAAAAAAAAAAAAGATGATGCCCGCGACTTCGTTCGCGTGAGGTAAGGATTTTTGATTCCAAAGTAAGTATGCCTATGTCCTTCCCCGGGATACAACCTATCCCTATACCAAATTTCATCGAAATCGGTTGAACAGATGGGCCGTGAAAGCGTAGCAGACAGACTGACAGACAGACAGACAGGCAGACAGACAGACGGACAGACAGACACACTTTCGCATTTATAATATTAGTATGGATAAAAAGCTTTTTATTCTCATATCCGGTAAGTGAATCATACTTATTACATATTATAAAATTATAAATGCGAAAGTGTGTTTGTTTGTTGGTTTATCCTTCAACCACGCCGCAACGGAGCAACGGATCGACGTGATTTTTGGCATGGGTATAGTTGAGGACCTGGAGAGTGACATAGGCTACTTTTTATCCCGGAAAATTAAGGAGTTCCCGCGTGAATCAAAGAAAACTTAAACCACGCAGACGAAGTCGCGGGCATCAGCTAGTCCATACTAATATTATAAATGCGAAAGCGTGTCTGTCTGTCTGTCTATCTGCTACGCCTTCATGGCCCGTCTATTCAACCGATTTTGATGAAATTTGGTATAGCGGTAGGTTACATCCCGGGGAAGGACATAGGCTTCTTTTTATCCCGGAAAATTAAGGAGTTGCCCCGGAAATATAAAAACGTAATCCACGCGGACGAAGTCGCGACCATCATATAGTACAGGATAAAAAGTAGCCTATGTCCTTCCCCCAGACACAAACTATCCCAATACCAAATTTCATCAAAATCAGTTGAACAGGTGGGCTGTGAAAGCGTAGCAGACAGACAGAAAGACAGAGAGACACACTTTAATGTATAATCTAGTTTGTAGCTATTACTTACTTTACTTTTCTTGGCAGGTGGCATATCCACAATTTCTAAACGACCTGAAATTGTAAACCATTATAGATATTATATTTTTTACTTATTCTCTTCATACAAAGCCTTTAAAACTACAATTTGGACTATTCAAGGGGCAGATAGACAAATTTTCTTCTGCGATACTAACGGCAATATTAAAAATACTAGCGATCCGCCCCGGCTTCGCACGGGTAGCACTAATAATCCTAATAGTCTATACCCAATATAGCTATAAAAATGGTTATTGTGAGTCATCCTTGAAAGATAGATGTATGCTATCGCGGACTTTTTTTAGAACTTTTTGAGAGGAACAATTCCACCATACATTGTTTTCGTGTAACTTTTACTATTTACGCAGCGCACGCCACGTAAGCTCTCAGAAGAGAGGATTTTTTCCGACTTAGTTCACATAATTGCAATTTTCGTAAGGATCTCTAATTTTTTGAAAATAAAATATAGCCTATGTTACTCGCTGATAATGTAGCTTTCTTTATAGAAAGCTACATTATCAGCGATTATTATCACTTATGTGAAAGAATTTTTAAAATCGGTTGAGTAGTTTTTGAGTTTATCCATTACAAACAAACAAACAAACAAACAAACAAATCTTTCCTCTTTATAATATTAGTATAGATGATGCCCGCGACTTCGTCCGCGTGGAATAAGGTTTTTTGATTCCCGCGGGAACTCCTTAATTTTCCGGGAAAAAAAGCCTATGTCCTTCCCCGGATATAACCTACCTCTATACCAAATTTCAACAAAATAGGTTGAAAAGATGGACCGGGAAAGCGTAGCAGACAGACAGACAGACACACTTTCGCATTTATAATATTTATTTGACTAGATGATGCTGGCGACTAATGGGTGGATTAAGATTTTACAAGGAACTCTTTCATTTTCTGGCATATAAAGTAGCTTATGTCCTATCCCGAGATGTAACCTACCTGCCCCCCTAGCATGGGCCGAGACAATTTTCTCCCCGTGGAAAGGATAACAATTTTATTCCTAAATAAATCAATAAAAACGCTAAATAAAGGTGGATAAATAGTCCCCGAGTCCCAGTGAAATGTCAAACGGGGATAAACTTCTCCTCTCCCCTGTTGCCATGCTCTGAGGGGTGGATAAGTTAATTTTATCTCTTGTCAGTGGATAAAATCGGGGGATAAATTTTTTATCTCCGGCCCATGCTAGCCCTGCTGTACCTCTATACCAAATTTCATCAAATCCGGTTGAACAGATGGACCGTGAAAGCATAGCAGACAGACAGACAGAATATGGATAATATTTTGTACTAGATGATGAGTGATGACCACAATTGGGTAAGGACAACTATTCAAATAAATTATTTTTTCGTGATTATTAAATAGAGGATCTCCCAAAAGTAGTAATACCCATAGCCCCTGTTAGTTTTATGTTGAACTAGCTGATGCCCGCGACTTCGTCCGCGTGGATTAAGGTTTTTCGATTCCCGCGGGAACTCTTTAATTTTCCGGGATAAAAAGTAGCCTATGTGTTATTCCAGACTATAATCTATCTCTGTGCCAAATTTCATCCAGATCCGTTCAGTAGTTACGGCGTGAAAGCGGAACAAACATAGAAACAAACTCACTTTCCCATTTATAATATTACACTAGCGGCACGCTATGATGGCCGGTTGACACATTACAATAGGTCAATTTATTCTCGAACAAAAAACAATTAAGTTTTTTGAAATTTATGAATCTCTGCACATCACTATCGTCATAGCTATCGTCAATAAAGTAATACAATTATTTCCTTCAAAGTCGTTATCAATTAATACGGAACGTTTGTCCAACCGGCCATCATAGCGTGCCGCTAGTGTAGTAAGGATAACTATTTTAAACTATCGATTTAAGTAAAACAGTGCGTCGAACTTTGACGACGTCACTATGCAATATTTCATACAAAATCCCATACTAAGCACACATTTTGATGTTTGAGAAAAAGATGCTGATTTGACTAACTAGTTGTCAAATACCCAATTTCAAAATTTCACATTTATTATGGGTATGTTTCGATATACACTGCGAGCACTGTTCAGTGCTCTTACTGGGAAGAAATTCGTTCTGTTATGGACTGACAGCATACTTCAGCAGTATCCTAGGGAAATATATGACGTCATAAATTTTTGTACTGTGAGCACTGTCGATTTCGAGGTAAAGTGCTCTCAGTGCTGACTGTGTTCCGTTTTAAACAGTAACCAGTTTTAACGTTTAAACTATCGCGAGTGATATTCATTATAACTATACATAATATCCGGATAAACTAGTCAGTCGATTAGGCCGCGTCGCGCGAACGGGCCTCAAACGGGTTCAAAACTAGTCGGGCATTTTTCCGACAGAACACGCGAGTTTATACGGATATTATGTATAGTTATAAAGTAACCAGTTTAACTATAGATAAACAGCTTCGCAGTATACTAAATAGACGTCACACCTTACAGTGCTCGCAGTGTATATCGGAACATACCCTTCATTAGGATAGTCACAGATTTGTGACTTTTTTTTATCTCTATTTTTTTTAGGGGTTTTGTCAATACTGACTATGTCACCCCCATAGGATGACTTTTACAACAAATTAAGAATGCCACCAAGTAGTAAAATAGCTTGGCTGGTTGGCTTGGCAGAATAATATTTAAAAAAATTTTTTTCCTTTTTAGTCTATTTCTATAGCCTATAGAATAATATATGAAAAAAACATACAAACCATTTTTATACTCGGCTGTTAGTACAGTAGTTCCTGATTCGGATGATTGTTCGTCGTCTGACATGATTTATCTGTAAGGAAGTGCAGGACTTATTGCATGATGTTTATAGTTCTGCAAATTCTATATTTTGTGCTAAGGGTCTCTACCATGTCTCTATAGCACTTAGAAATAAAAAAACTATTTGAATGCATAGGGCCTTCAGACTGGCACAGATATAGCTTGCGCCCTATAAAGTAGATAATATCAGATATGCAGGAACTTTTTACTACAAGTTAACAAAGGTTTCCTACACTCTATGTTAACTTGGGAGGAAAACTTGCGGTTGTCGATAAACTATTGAGTTTTTTTTAATGTAATAACGATACACGCTTGGCCATAATTTCAGTCTCGTATTCATGTAGAAATCTAAAACTTTGTCTAACTTTCCCGTTTATCTAATCGGTTTCTACATGGCATCCATTCTAGGACGCTAAAATACATGGTATTGTCCTTAAAATGCTTCCGCTTTGGACTTTTACTTACGATTTAATGAATAATTGTTAAAATAAAACACTTCGTAAGGTCGTAAAAACTAACCATTGAAAATAATTGAACATTGATACTTAAGCAGTCATTACTCATTACGCAGTGCATTAGAATACGTTCACCATTTTACACATTTTTATCAAACTATGTACAGTAAAACTAAAGAGGGCGGAAGAAATACTAATTGAATTTTCATTTTTAAAGAATTTGTAAATAAACAAACGTCAAATAAATGTCCAGAAACCAAAATAAAAAGCAAATTTATTGCAACACCGCCATTTTAGTGTTTCTATAATGTAAAGATAAAATTAATGATTGCAACAATATTACTCACGTTTGATGGCAACAAATTGATTTGTTTTGTAAAGGTATTTGTTTGTTTTCACGTGATTTTACCAAATAGGGTCTAATTATAAGCCTAAATAGATTCTATGAACTAAAATATCAAGTATTTTATCGCCATGTTATTTTCACACAGGCGAGATTAATTCAATTCAATAAAATGTTGCCAGCAGCAAAAATTCAATTTTCTTCAAATCCTAAAAATTTATTGTTAGTGATAAAGTCACGATAAATTACCTCTAATAAATAAGTTATTCCAGCATTATTTATTTATTAGTTATTCAGAGATTAACTTTAAAATTAATTGGAATTACAGCTATGTAAATTATTTTATTTTATTATCAATTACAGAGATGATTTGCTACATCTGTGATTAATTAAAACATTTTAATAGAAATATATAAATAAGATGAGAGTAGTTGATGACCACTAAAATTAATAAAATCATTTCTTGATGAATATTTTAATAGATGTGAACCATCGATGAGAACAATAATTATTGATATTACAAAAGATTAAAGTAACAGCCAACAATACTTATCTATGAACAGCCATTACGTAGAATGAAATTCAGTGATTCATGCTAGGTTTATTGTTCATTCATATCTATAAATTATAGCTTACCGTGTATATTTATCTCTTTCGGCTGCATAGGCCTGTCTCATTCTAAATATCAATCGTGACTCGTTGTGGCCACCAGTGGCCACGCTACAATCGATGTAGAGCAAAAATGCAAATAGAGCTGTACTGAATCAATATTATTGAAGCATGCAACTCGACTATCTCTTTCATTCACACAGAAACTCGTATCTAAACCGCTACAAATTTTAATTATCAAATAAAAGTCATTACATGCACTTATCAATGCATTACTACTATTCAAATTATACTTTAACATACTTTTTATTGGATCTGAGCGTTTGATATAAGTTTGAGGGCGGTGTGTAAGAGAAATTTGACTTGGAATTCGGAAGCCTAACTCGCGCTATCGAAGTTTTTTCCTCCGTTGAGTATATATAAGGAGTAACTTTCCATGTAATCTGGAAGGTCCGTAGCTACTAAGTAAGCCGGTGCTGGCAGGGAGCCGGTCTAAATCTCTGGCATCTGATTAAGATGAAGCGCTGTAAAGCAATCATATATGGATAAACCTAATGTCAAATATGTCAAGAAAATGATAAAGAGAGGCTTTGGTCTCAACCACACGCTAGTAGCTGATTTGACCTTCTTTTGCCAATAGAACAATAATAATGCGAGTTGTTCATTTAAACCCTGTTTTGGAGTGTCAGTCCAAAATCTGCCCGTGATAATGACGGGTGTTACACTATCAGTATTATCACGCGATCCGCGATACTCGATCCAAATATTGATGGTTTTGCGATAATATTGATGGATCACCAGATGTTCTTGAAATCCACGATCCAGGGGGCGTGGCTTCAATAATACTGACAGTGTGAATGCGCTGTACCATCAGTACGTCGTGTTCGACAGCCGACGACGGAACGTCACAGAGTTCTATACATAGACTTACGTATAATTTATATAAAAAAAATCGAAAATTATTTTTAGTTTAATTAAAAAAAGGGGAAAACCGGGGGTTTGAAATTTCAAAGTATGATAACTATACTGAGTGGGATATCAAATGAAAGGGCTATACTTCTACATTCTCAAACAGATTTTTATTTATTTTTATGCATAATAGTTTTTGATTTATCGGGCAAAATTTCGAAAAAAATACCGTTCCCCCCCCCTTATCTCCGAAGTTTACTAATTGAAAAATCTGAAATAATTATGGTCAATAGAAGCTTATGTATATTTTACAGGAAAAATAAAACCAACGCTCTAACTAGCAAAGTTTTTTTGATATTAACAATAAACCTCTACAAACAAAGTTAGTTTTGCGGTTCATTTCGTCTTGTTTTTAATACGTCATAAATCGTAAAACTTGCAACAGGTTTGTACGGAACCCTCGGTGCGCGAGTCCGACTCGCACTTGGCCGGTTTATTTATTAGTTTTAATCGCCATCGCTAACTAATATTATAGCGACAGCAGCTTTCTTTCTGTTAACCATTTTTAATTATTAATGGTCTGTGTTGAAGATTTTTGACACAGATTAATTTTTAGGCCAAAGTGGACTCTTTTTTTTTTAAGGATTTTTAAATGATTTTTAGGTATATGGTACAACCACAGAGTATGTTTACTCTGAGAGCACAACTATTCTCTACGAACTCGAACACAGTACTGATGATGATAATATTGATAGTTTGAGACCCTACCATCAATACTGTCACGATAAAAATATCACGATCCGTGGATCGTGATTCGGTATTGATAGTGTAACAGGCCCCTATGAGACTGTTATTCTCAATATTATATTGATCAGTTTCAATATTTTATTGACCTAGATTTTTTATCGTTTAAATTCTTCTTAACTACTTTATAATATTGACTACACTAGCGGCACGCTATGATGGCCGGTTGACACATTACAATAGGTCAATTTATTCTCGAACAAAAAACAATTAAGTTTTTTTAAATTTATGAATCTCTGCACATCACTATCGTCATAGCTATCGTCAATAAAGTAATACAATTATTTCCTTCAAAGTCGTTATCAATTAATACGGAACGTTTGTCCAACCGGCCATCATAGCGTGCCGCTAGTGTAATAAATTATAAACAATATTTAACGCCTTATCTTAACAGTCCGTAAACCAGTTAACCGACATTTTAAGAACTTTTGATGAGCTTTGAGCATGAGATATTAGTATTATAACAAAAAGAAAATTAAAACATTAAAGATTAATCCCTCCTTAGTAGACTGTTGCAAATAAAAATTTAATTTTATTGAAATATAATAGTGAAATTCTCATTCTTGCAGAATACGTTTACCATTTTTGCACTTTTGGGTCACACTTTTCACCCATATAAATCCACGAAAAATTATAATAAATGACTTATAAAAAATACTAATAGGATAAACACGCTCTTAAAATTGGACTGTTGCAATTCGTTTTTATACGTTCTATACAAAATTAGTTAATAAAAAAATCAAATCAATGTGCACGATTTATCAAAATTTACGCGTCACAATAACCTGTATTTCTTAAAAGTTTGACGAAATTACTGATAAAATAAAATTTACCATGAATGTTTAGTATTTATATAACACAAATTGTGTAAAAATAAAGTTCTATAAAATACCTATATGATCAAAAAATATTATCAAAGTCTGATCAAATTCACGTGTAAAATGGTACTGCAGATCGTACGACCGCACGTACGTACGAACTTGACTACGCAAAGTATCAAAGTATCTTTACTGGCCTATATCGTCTATGTATGAGTGCAGCCTAACGGTCTACTGTGCGGTATACCTACAGATTCCAAAATTGACCGATGGCGAGTATACGGCCTCTTAAAGGCGTTTAAAAAGGTTCAAAACTGGGAACATACTAAAAATAAAGACCTAACTAAGTACCTACTTAATCAAATATTCATTCGAAGTAGAGTCTCCTCTCTAATATTATTATATCTACTCAAGATAATTATCTATACCTACTCAAAATACTTAAGTAATGAATTGTGGACCTATCTGTCTGTCTGTTACATTTTAACTGCCCATCAGCTTAATCGATTTTGTACCTAAGTACAGAATCTTTATTCGTAGATCAATTATTTTTTATTTTTTAGTAAGCCAGCCATTTTACTGCAAAATCACCTAGTGAAGATGCAGCATATATATATATATATATATATATATATAATATATATATAGGATCAAGCTATTCTTAGAAGGTTAGTTTAATTTAAGTAACTAGGAGCTCCCAATCTACTACCAACTTCAACGCTGTGGCATCGAACCGGAACGCTTTCGAATTATTGGTACCGACTACCGAGTATCAACCCGTCGAGGGACGGATAAAACGCCAAAGGGTCAATGTCGGTCACCCATCCCATTAACATAAGTCAGTGTTGCTTTACCAGTAATTTCAATTGCTCGGTATAAGTAGGTATGTATGTAAGTTTAAAATATTTATGGGATATTAACATATTACATCCGCACAACTTACCTACGGAAAAATATATAAAATCCACGAATTCGATACAACATTACAAGACTTTCACTTTTTGAATGTTCTTTATTAATGATAATTATTAATCTATTACAACTTATAGGGTTCCAATTCCAAATAGGTACGCCCAGGTCTAAAAGAAGCCCACAACAATCTCAAACGAGTTTTCTGTCTCTTTCAATTAACTATTTAATCATTTTAATTAATAAAATTGACATGATAAAGTGACCTTTTTGAATTATATGGACTTTCTCTATGAAGACTCTTTCTAAACTTATTTTATTTTTCAAAATACAAAAGGGAAGTCGAAGCTGCTACTTCGGTGTGTGTGAGAGCAATTCTCGATTTTTCATTTTAAAGAATTATGTATTTTTTATGTTCATTTGACCATTTTTCATAATACCCATACATGCCGCTGTATAGCGACAGCATACAGATTGGTGACGGCTTAAGACCGGCCCATCACCACGACCGGTTTCCCGTGTAGCACGGACTCCCCAACTAAACTGGAACATACTGCTTATTTATAGGGCTAAAACGAAAAAACTTCGAAAGCGCGATTCAGGCTCTCTACTCCCATTGGTTGGAACGCTTAGCTCGACTGACGTCGTGTTACGTGTTGCGAGAATAGAATTGAACATTGGCACGTGTTTACGGACTACGCGGTTCTTATGAAATGAGTGGGCTAACTTTGTTCATACTTTTTCTTGTGACTACACTCACGTTTATTTAGATTTAAAGGTCCTGATAATTTTAATTCGTTCTCGATGGGGCTATTTGAAAAGTTAAAGTCATTCACATACTAAAGTTTTCTAGTTTGTGAGTTTGTGAGGTTGTAAGGGGGTAATCTCTGGATCTACTGAACCAATTTTGAAAATTCTGGTACCAATAGAAAGCCACATTATTTGTAAGTTTCATAGGCTATATATTAACCCGAAAAATTAGGGACTTCCCGTGAGAATTTAAAAAACTTTAATCACGCGGACGAAGTCGCGGGCATCTACTAGTCCAATTAATATAAAATTTCACAATCTACGTGATTTTCAAAATAAGAAACAAAATAGCAGAATTTCCAATATGCCAGAAAGTTTTATCAAAATCGTTCTAAAAGTTTTACTTACTTACTAAGTAGTAGTGAGTAGTGACTATAGTGAGTAGTGAGTAGTAGTTTTGAAAGTTCGAGAAGCAAAACTGATACAGATTTCCCTGAATTTGAAACACGCAACCACATTTTAAAGCAAGCTCTACTACTTAAATAGTAGAAACTAGAAAGAGTAAAGAATCAAGGTCTTCAATGTAGGTACCTACCTAGATTGTAGAGTCATACTTAAATCACAGAGAACTGAACAGAGAGGAAGCTTCATACAAACTGCTCGCGGCGACTTCACCCATACATAGCGCAACGATGTGTGCGTGAGCTCTCACCGACACATTCACCGACACGATCGTCCGGGTTAGCGAGACACTGTCTGGGTTAGAACGCAAGGGCTGACTGTGGCTGACGGTCGTGCGTTTAAAGAAAATAAATAGAGGAACAATTTCGTGTTCAATCACGAAATTGTTTCTCAATTTATTTTCATTACTATAAGTTTACTGATTTTGTATTAAAAATAAAACTATTTAGATTTATTTTTGTAAATATAGTGTTCTGTTTCAACAAAAATGCCGAATACTTGCACAGTTTGCTTGAAAAGCTCTAAAGACAATAAGGATGTTTCCTATTTTTCATACCCGAGAGATAAAGAGAAGTAAGTACCTTTTTACACGTACCTAGCGCACCTGTACAATAAAACTAGGTAATAACATTGATCGTCAAGTGAGAATGACGTGCTAGACAGGTAGGTATGTACTATGTAGCCTAAGTCGGTCTCACCTACTTGAAGACAGTGCTCGGATAGTAGAATACCCGAAGTACCTAATATGGCTAAAATGTGTGACTTTGTCCACCCCCCAAATTATAAATGCGAAAATGTGTCAGTCTGTCTGTCTGTTACGCTTTAACGGCCCAGTTTTTCAACCGATTTTGAAGAAACTTTGTATAGAGGTAGGAGGAACTTTTTGCTAGTTGCGAGTTGCGACCCCAGGGATAAATAGGGTAAACGTGGGGCAGGTGTTTCCTATTTACCCCTGGCTCCACCAACATTTTTAACCGACTTCAAAAGGATTTGACCCGTATGTAGGTATGTATGTAGGTTTGTTAACGATTTTCTCGGAAACCAATGACCTATTTTTATGATTTTTTCACTTGTGTAATTAACGTACCTACCTACTTTCGGGAAGGTTTAGGTTAGGTTGGGTTCGGGAAGAATATATTTAAATACACCAATAAATCAAAAGAATTTGAATATGTCTTACCATTAAGGATATAATGTTAGAAGCAGCTTCACCATATTTGACATAGAAAAGTCAAATAATATGGTGAATGTCGATTGTCGATATCGATATTAATGCCGATTTTGATGGTCGATATCGATGTCGATTGTTGATATCGATTTTGATACTCATATCGATTGACGATATCGATGTCGATGTCGTTTGTCGATATCGATTATGATTGTCGATGTCGTTTGTCGATATCGATGTCGACTGTTGATATCGATGTTGATACTCATATCAATTGACGATATCGATGTCGATTGTTGATATCGATGTTGATACTCATATCGATTGACGATATCGATGTCGATGGTCGATACAAATGTCGATATCGATGTCGATTGTCGATATCGATGTCGATGTCAATTGTCGATATCGATGTCGATTGTCTATATCGATGTCGTTGTAGATGTCGATATCGATGTCGATTGTCGATATCGATGTCGATTGTCGATATCGATGTCGATTGTCGATATCGATGTCGATTGTCGATGTCTAAGTCGATGTATAATATTTTTATTTTTCCTTAAATTGTTGACATGCATCAGGTGACAACCCTAGCAGAATAGGTATACATTTTCGACTTTATTAGGAAGCTTCCCCTCTGATCGGATATATACTCGTGTGCTTAAATACCGTGTGTCTACAGTTAAAAGTGCACATAAGCTAAATTTAAATCAGCTGTTGCATCTTTGTAAACATACGAAATTAGAATGATAGTAGTGTACGTTTAGGTACACAAATCTCATAAATTTTATTCATTTTGGTAAATAATTTGTACAAACTTAACATCTCGATTAATTCAAATTTTCTATTCTAATTAATTATGCACTCTATGGCTACAAATCGAATTTTTGAATTTGGAATCGTACCTAGTATGTAGTAAGTAGGTAGGTACCTACCTTTATTACGTCATGGACGCAAGGATACAATTTTTTTTTACGTAAAGATACTAATTTATCAGAAAAAATTGTCCATAGAATAAAAAGGCTCTGTTTTCTAATGACTATCTATTAATTTCTATATCTATTTTCTTTTTCTGGATGATATTTTAATCTTCGCAAGAAAGCTTTTACCTATATAGGTATGTTCGCAAAAGGTCGATTCACATTCGAATAATTCGCCCATTTTTTATTAGGTAAGTAGATAAGTAAGTACTAAGTAGGTAGGTATTCTATTTTTATTTACTTAGGTACTAATTTCTACTAAATAGCTGATGCCCGCGACTTCGTCCATGTGGATTGAGGTTTTTTGGTTCCCGCGGGAACACCTTAATTTTCCGGGATAAAAAATAACCTATGTGTTATTCCAGACTATAACCTATCTCTGTGCCTTCATCCAGATCCGTTCAGCTGTTCTGGCGTGATTGAGTAACAAACATCCATCCATCCATCCAAACTTTCGCATTTATAATAATTAGTATAAGTAGATAATAAATATAGATGTGCGGTCTATATGAGAAGGAAGTTACCTTAAATTACCTACCTATATTATAAAATTCAAAAAAAAAATGAAAAAAAAACTTATGATAAAAATTAAAAATAAATACTTATCTATGAAATTCGGGTAAAAAAGGAGTCAAATCTACCACATCGGAACTGTAAGCAGTCATTTGTAGTCCAAGCATTCGTCATTCTCGTGTGTCCCGGTACAGTGTACGCTCTAGCTATTACTCTAGTCGACCGAATGGCAAATCTTGAAATTGTATCTTATGTCTACAGAGCCAAGGCTTAATTTAGAGTGCAACGCAATTGTGTGAGGCGGCTGCGTGGACCGCCGTACCTTGTGGTAACGGACTCCTCGAGGTAAAGTGCAGAATGGCTGTATATATACTACGATTGGATAAAAACTTCGATAGCGTGAGTTAGGATTACAGAGTAGTCTAGATACAGAGGCAGAATGCTGTAATAATGTATTAATTATAAGCTATGATATTTAAAACATTAGATGCGTTCCCCGAGCTTTATTTTGGCAAGAATTTAAGAAGGCACTTGCCCTCACTTGCGTACATTGCAGTTAACAACAGTGTAACTCAGAATCTATATTCATCTCTTTCTAACAACAGGTATAGCGTATGTTAACCTTTATGTTCTTTCCCTTTCTCCGCGTACGTAATATTTGCGCCGTTTTTTAGTGCAATGATGTTCGCGTATGCCGCGTCTATTTGTAATAAGTCGTTGATTATAAGGCTAAAAATTTCCCGTAACTACGCTTGTGATCGTATCTTCAAGCAATCCATACAATCCATAAAATAGGAAATGTAAAAGTTTCCACGGGGTTTTTTGCGCACACGAACTCTAGAGGGCATTAAGTAGGTATCCACTATCCACTATCCAGGGTCCTTACTATATTTTATTACTAGCTGATGCCCGCGACTTCGTCCGCGTGGATTGAGGTTTTTCGGTTCCCGCGGGAACTCTTTAATTTTCCGGGATAAAAAGTAGCCTATGTGCTATTCCAGACTATAATCTATCTCTGTGCCAAATTTCATCCAGATCCGTTCATCCGTTGGAGCGTGATTGAGTAACAAACATACATCCATACATCCAAACTTTCGCATTTATAATATTTATTTGATATTTGATTGAAGAAAATACTTATTTTAGAAGAAAAATATTAAATTCAAGTATGGAATGAATATCCTGCGATTAAGAAGAAAAACGGTGTCAGAGACGAGCTCATAAAACATGCGTGCGCCAGCCAGGGCCTTTTTCTTGTCATCCGTCGACGCGCGTTGTTTTCGCGTGATTTCGCTTTGTAATATTTTTCCTTCTGAATTAAAGGCACTATTATAGATAGTATAGTATTATTATAGGAGAGATTTGTGGTATTTCTTCTTCAAGTATCCAAATTTCTTAGACTAAAGTAGGTATTTACTATTTATGATTGCTACAGTGCAACGATCGCAATCACCCCTGATTCGCTAACACTCTTTCACTATCGGTCAAAATCCTCTGTTGACTAAACCGATTTGGCTGAAATTTGGAATGGAGATAGCTTATACCCTGAATTAACACATAGGCTACATTTTATCCCGGCAAATTAAGAGTTTCTGCGAGTAGGTATACAAAGCTTTTATCAAAGCAGACGTAGTTGCAGGCATAACCTAGTAAATCATTGTTTTATCAATAAAAGTCAGTCGCAGTTTCTCCGTTTATATACATAGGAAAGAAACGGTAGAGCTTCTGTACCTTCAATAAGCCTTACTTTTTGCACTAAGTTTAATCAAAATCGGTTCATTAGAAGTAGAACCAAAGCTACATCTTAAACCAAAAAACTCGGACAAAGTCACACACAAAAGCTAGTATATGAAACACTCTGAACATTTATTACTCTGTATATTCTAACATGTGGAAGGGGCTGAATCAGGTTTCTCTTTGAAGAAACTCTTCTTATTGACTGCTTTTAAAGAAATCGTTGTTAATGTAATTTCAACTCTAACTATAAATTGATATGGTTTATTAAAGAATTGTGTGAGCTACTTTTGAAGATTTTAAAATCAAGGTATTTTAAACTCTAAAGTTTTATCGTTACGGTGTATTATTGATTGGTTAAAGGTAAGGTCTTAAAGGCTTGGTTGCAAGTCTTGGTTTTGCACGACTGCGCAGACAATCCGACAAAGTTATTTAAAAAAAACCTGAACAGGCATAAAAATTAGTTCCAATTTCGGCCATGCACCAGGCCAGGGGGTCTACTCTCTTTCTCTCAAACGAAACTTCGCAAACGAACGTAATTAGTCGGATAATAGACCCACACAAAATCATTCAATCCAATCGGTCACGAAAATTGTCTATGGATCCGTACTTCTTCTGCGTGTACGAAAACGAAATAGAGAGGAGCATAAAGATAATGTTAAATAAGTAGGAGAGGAGATAACGAAATGTTCGTTCGTTTGCGAAGTTTCGTTTGAGAGAAAGAGAGCAGACCCCCTGATAAGTTTGTGGGACAGTTGGACTAGATCTAGATATCCACAAACTAATGGCCCCGGTGGCATAAGAAATTTCGATACCTACTTATATAATAGCTTATTTTTAAAATTTCGTTGTAAGGATCTGTACGGACTTTTTTTGCATTTTATTTCTGTTTTTTATGCATCTCAAAATACCAGAAGTAATTTAATCCATGGTTTGATCACACTTTTATATCTAGGGCCCTGTACTGTGCTGGTGTCTTCAGCCAGTGATTAAATTATGCTGTTTATTAATTTATCAGCTACGAGGCGTGGGTCATAACAAAACAATAAGTTACCCACCAAAACCATTTCATGGATAGGCTGCCAAAACTCGCATACAAGTCCAAATCATAATGCTTTCACTGTTAAAAAGTTATGAGATCTCTAGTAGAGCCAAGCCCCTAGTTGAGCTCCGATTTGAGCTGCGCATCATCATAGCCCATGGGGCCAGTTCCAAGTCCAAAGTGTACAGGTTTAAGTACTTTTGGCTGTACCACATTTACTACATAGAAGTCCTGACTCTATAAACTCTACATCTTGATAAAAAGATGTGGCTTGGCCGTTTCGTGATTCTCGCACAAACTATACCTATTCCACGAACATTAAATGATTGATTGGATCACGAAACAGCCAAGCCACATCTTTTTATCAAGATGTAGAGTTTATAGAGTCAGGACTTCTATGTAGTAAATGTGGTACAGCCAAAAGTACTTAAACCTGTACACTTTGGACTTGGAACTGGCCCCATGGGCTATGATGATGCGCAGCTCAAATCGGAGCTCAACTAGGGGCTTGGCTCTACTAGAGATCTCATAACTTTTTAACAGTGAAAGCATTATGATTTGGACTTGTATGCGAGTTTTGGCAGCCTATCCATGAAATGGTTTTGGTGGGATTTCATTTCTTTTTGGCAGGCGCACTAGATTTTTTAATTTTTTGGACTCTATTTCTCGCACTACAGTTATTCCTTTTTTCATTGCCCACTCTCTATCGTTGCCTCTTTTCTTTGTGGGTTTGCTGTATATGTATGTAATGAGCGGCAAATCCATACATACTTAAGTTAGTTCTTATTTTCGAGTCTGGTGCTCAGTATTAAAGATATTTGGTTGTATGGGCCAGCCGGTTTATATCTGCTTATTGTTGATTAGCGACCCGCCCCGCTTCGCAAGGCTAGCACTAATCATGATAATAGTCCATTATTTTTTACCCACTAAAGCCAGTGGGCACTGAGCAGCACATAAGATTTTACATTAGCACTGGAATGAACCTACGTGAAGTGCCGGAAGAATTTTTAAAATCGGTTGAGTTTTTTTTTATTTTATCCACAGCAAACTTGACGGTTAAATCTTTCCTCTTTTTAATATTAGTTTAGATCCATATAATATTATAAATACGAAAGTGTGTCTGTCTGTCTGCTGCGCTTTCACGGCCCATCTTTTCAACCGATTTTGATGAAATTTACAGGGATAGTTTGTATCCCGGGGAAGGACATTGGCTACTTTTTATCCCGGAAAATTAAACAGTTCCCGCTGGAATCAAAAACCTTAATCCACGCAGACGAAGTCGCGGGCATCATCTATAACTTTTCTATAAATTGTCACGCGTTAATTTAATTCAAACCAATGAACAGTGTTTAGTTCGAAGAACAGGGTTAGACGAAAATATCGTTGATTACTTATTGAACAATTCCTAAAGGGATGCCGGGTCATACGTGGACTCTTCGCCAATGATTACTATAGGTATATTTACCTCTGAAAAATATTTTATGTTGTAAGTACTTATAGGTATTTTATAATTTTTCAGTAATAAAATGAAAATAATGAGAATAAAAATGACAAGATTACGTGATTATTATGTGCGACCTGTTTGGCCGATTGGTTACAGACCATGACTGTTGAGGGAGAGGTTGCGGGTTCGAATTCTGCTAGGGGCATAATGTTTGTATTCAGAACATTTGTACCTGAGTCATGAATTTTATATATATATTATTTATGTACGGTATTATGTATGTATACGGCATTTTGCACATATTTCTTTTAGTACCGACTGTGCAGCTATTATGCACCCCCTATAGGAGGGGTTGGAAGGGAAAAGTTCCTGATTTCTTAATTTTCCCATTATTTATATGAAATTCCTAGCCCACATACCAAATTTCAGCTTTCTAGGGCTTTGGGAAGTACCTACCCTAGAGGTTTTGATTTTCATCAGCGATTTATAAGGCTAAATTACGAAACCGATGTATTTCAGTTATCGATAAATCTGAAACTATAAATGCTAGACAATTGATACTTGGTATGTTTAATAAGTTGGCCAACAGCATCTTATCCTGAAAATTTCAGCTTTCCAGCATCATCCGGACTGAAGCTATGACGGTTAGCAAATACGTGGAAACGCTGTCAAATATGCACCCCCAATAAGAGGGGTTGGAAAAAGAAAGTTTCAGATTTCTTAATTATTCCATTGTTTATGTGCAATTCCTAGTTTACATACCAAATTTCAGCTTTCTAGGACTTTAGGAAGTACCCTAGAGGTTACGTGTTTCATGTGATTTAGTAAAAGTAAAAAACCCCCAAAAGTACGTATTTCAGGTATCAATAAATCTGAAACCATAAATGCTAGATAATTGAAACTTAGTATGTTTAATAAATGTGCCAACGACATGTTATCCTGAAAATTAAAGCTTTCTACCATCATCCGTACCGAAGTTATGACTGTTCTAAAATACGAGGAAATGCTGTCAGATTTGCACCCCCTATAGGAGGGGTTGGAGGGGAAAAGTTTCAGATTTCTTAATTTTCCTGTTGTTTATATGCAAATTCTAGCCTACATACCAAATTTCAGCCTTCTAGCACTTCAGGAAGTACCTTTTTCATGTTGATGACGGTCAGTGAGTCAGTCACGAAATCGACGTATTTCAGGTATCAATAAATCTGAAACTATATATGCTAGAAAATTTATACTTGGTATATTTGGTAAGTTTGCCAACAACACCTTATCCTGAAAATTTCAGCTTTTTAGCATCATCTGGACCTAAGCTATGACGGTTCGAAAATCCGACGAAACGCTTCGAGAAAAGGTAGGTAGTGCCCCGTTTCCTTTGGCTCGCTTTGGCGGGGTCACTCCCGTGACCCCAGATCTAACTTATTTATTTTGTTTATTTATTTATTCTGTACAAAATAAAAATTAAAACTAAACTTGAATATAGAAAGGACGTGTACAAGGACATCTCTTCCCTACAAATGTGGATTTCTTCCAGATGCCCTAGGTGTGAGAACAATTATTAATGTCTAGAGATGCATAGCAGGTAGATAGTAGGTACAGAAACGACAAGAGACTAAGTAACTATATACAAAACTAAATAATATACATAATTTAAAAGCATAAGTATACATATAAATTTATAATCAGATAAATATGTATATATAAATACCTACACATAAATATAATTCAAAAAATAATACATACAAATATAACATATATAGATAGATAGATAGATAAATTCTTTATTGCCACACATAAATTAAAGAAAAAACTTAATTATAAACAAAATACAGAAAACAACACGTGCGCAAGGGCGGTCTTATCACTAAAAGTGATCTCCTCCAGACATATATATATATGAATATACGAGTATATTTATAATATACACTTCCAATATACAAATAAATAGAAAAGAAGAACTAAATATTATTAACTGAAGAAGAAATATAGTGCTGTTTAAGTCTTGACCTGAAAACTCCAAGGGATGGGTTGTCCCGGAGCATATTCTCCGGAAGAGAATTCCAGAGACGTGTGCATCCTGGACAGCAAAGGATTTAGAGGCAATTTAGATCGTATTGTATGGAGGTAGATCGAGAGCTCTCAGTATGCTCTCAGTGTTACACAGGAACACATCGGTCGAGCTCTGGGAGGAGCTACCTGGGCCCCAATCATGTAAGAATGTCCGATCAATCGTTTAAGATTTTTGTCAAAGTAAAATAAACCATAACTGGATTGAATTAGAGCTCAATTTCGTCTGCCTATTCTTATACGTTTAGGGTATCGTACATACCTAAACGTATAAGAATGGGCAGACGAAATTGAACTCTAATTCAATCCTGTTATGGTTTATTTTACTTTGACAAAAATCTTAAACGATTGATCGGACATTCTTACATGATTGGGGGGCTGGCAGCGTTCCCGTATACGTAGAGAGGGGTAGAAGATTGGAAAATTTTGAAGAGCACGGTTAGGATGTGAACATTCCGGCGAAGGCGAATAGGGAGCCACTTCAGTTGACGTCGGTAATTGGAAATGTGATCGAATTTGCGCAGTCCGAATATAAAACGGATGCACAGATTCTGAAGTCGTTCTAATTTGTCGAGTAGCTCCTCTGTCGCATCTAAGTAGCATACGTCAGCATAGTCTACTTAGTTATTTTTTTGATTTCCATGATATTGGGCCACTATTATATACAACTATTCCAAATTTCATGTCAATAGCTTTAATAGTTACTGAAATAATCGACTGTGAAAGTCGGACGGAGAAAGTCGCACCATAGGGTTCCATTTTTACCATTTTGGTACGGAACCCTAAAAAAAAAAAAGATATGCTATGCATGGTTAAAACATACTGATTACAAAACTATCACACTGATCGCGAGCAATTTACTCTTATCCATTGAGGAGTTCCGTTCTCCAACTCCGGAGATATTCATTAGATCTTCACCAAATTAAAATGGGACCACCTCTGAAGTATGACCTACCAAATAAAAAAAGAATTATCAAAATCGATTCATAATTGGCGGAGAAATCGCGCAACAAACATACAAAAAAAAAACATACAGTCGAATTGAGAACCTCCTCCTTTTTTTGAAGTCGGTTAAAAAGCAAGTCGATCCGTTGCTCCTTTGCGGCGTGAATGAAGGACAAACCAACAAAAAAACTCACGATCGCATTTATAATATTAGTAAGATTAGAAGGCGAATTTGAAAGGTCAACGACATAATGATAGGTCAGTAAAGGTTATGCGGGTCTGGGAAGTTGATTGACCTTCTGGCTTCTCACTTCTCAGCGATCAAGGATGAGTCACACATTTTCGAAGTGAAAACTTTTTTAGCCGCGTTGAGCACTTTTTGGTAGGGGGGTACCTAAACTTGTGGATTCGCGTCACCGACATCGACACCGTCACCGACATGCTCGCGTTGTTACGAAGACAAAAGGTCTTAAATATACCTAAATATACATTATATTCGTAATTAAACTTTAATCCCTTAGTTTTAAGGTTTATATTTTTTTTTATTATTTTAAATACCTATTCGTTTTCACTTTTAACGGCAGTCCCTATGACTGCCAATTTTTTTTTATTCGTGGAGACGTGGATATTACGTAGGTATTATGGGAGATCCTCTATTTTTTAATAATCTCCAAAAAATAATTTATTTGCTAAGTAGGTAGGTACCTACTCAAATACCCTGGAAATGCTAGGCGACTTCGCCCGCGTAGGTTCAGGTTTTTTGGTTGCCGGGCTCGAACTCTTAAACTTTCCGTGATAAAAAGCAGCCTATGTGTTATTCCAGAATATAATCTATCTCTGTGACAAATTTCATCCCGATCCGTCCAGCCGGTCTGGCGTGTTTGAGTAACAAACATCCATCCATCCATCCATGTATCCAAACTTTCGCATTTCTATCATACTAATATTATAAATGCGAAAGTGTGTTTGTTAGTTGGTTTATTGGTTTGTCCTTCAATCACGCCGCAACCGAGCAACGGATCGACGTGATTTTTGGCATGGGTATAGTTGAGGACTGAGAGTGACATAGTCTACTTTTTATCCCGGAAAATTAAGGAGTTCCTGCTGGAATCAAAAAGGCGGACGAAGTCGCCGGCATCAGCTAGTAGGTTAATATGCCGCGATAGCCTAAGTCACCTAGTGGTTGAGAGTTGAGACTTGAGACGCTCTGCCTTCCGGATTCGGATGGTCGTTGGTTCGATCCCCGGGCACACACCTCTCAACTTTTCAGGAGTTGTATGTGCGGTTTTTATTATTAGGGTTCCGTAGCCAAATTTGGCAAAAACGGAACCCTTATAGATTCGTCATGTCTGTCTGTCTGTGTGTCCGTCCGTATGTCACAGCCACTTTTTTCCGAAACTATAAGAACTATACTGTTGAAACTTGGTACTTAAGTAGATGTATTCTGTGAACCGCATTAAGATTTTCACACGAAACTAGAAAAAAAACAATAAATTTTTGGGGTCCCCATACTTAGAACTGAAACTCAAAAAATTTTTTTCATCAAACCCATACGTGTGGGGTATCTATGGATAGGTCTTCAAAAATGATATTGAGGTTTCTAATATCATTTTTTTCTAAACTGAATAGTTTGCACGAGAGACACTTCCAAAGTGGTAAAATGTGTGTCCCCCCCCTGTAACTTCTAAAATAAGAGAATGATAAAACTAAAAAAAAATATATGATGTACATTATCATGCAAACTTCCACCGAAAATTGGTTTGAACGAGATCTAGTAAGTAGTTTTTTTTTAATAATTTAAAACTTACTACAGGTTTGTACGGAACCCTCGGTGCGCGAGTCCGACTCGCACTTGGCCGGTTTTTTATTAGGAACTAGAATCTAGATGATGCCCCCGACTTCGTCCGCGTGGATTAAGGTTTTTGATTCCCGCGTGAACTCCTTAATTTTCCGAGATAAAAGTAGCCACGTCCTTCCCCGATGAACTCGAGGGCATCATTTAGTAAAAAAAACGCAAGGAAATAAAGGATAGCAACCCCTCAGTGACCTCAATTTAGTCACAAACCCTACTCAATACCTTCTGCGCATGACTCGAAAACGTCATGTTCCAGTAGTAGAAAACAATTCAGATGTTATTTCGTGTGTTCTACTTAGTTTTTAGTCAATAATAATGTCATAACATAATACTTACCTATCTTAAAAGGGTTAAAAGTTAAGTGTGGTTTTTGAATTTTAGGTGAGAAATCAAACAGTTTTTGTTTATTGCAAGATGGTAGTATTTTATGTTTTCGTAGTTAACCTAAATTAATGCCCATAAGGTCTTATACAAACAAGATATTCGTAGAGTTTGATTTGAGTTTTTATATAAATTTATTCAGTAAAGCTAACTAACGTAACGGGCTATAAAAAATGATGTTTTGCAGATAGATATTTGATTTTTTTTTTTTAATTTTGTAAAATTTTCTTGGCAAATGCTAAAAACGTAAATGAAAAATCGTACTTACAATCATTATTTAAAATTTTAATTGATAAAAAAGCATGGGAATGTTCCATATACGATGTCTGTGAGATGGTGATAATAAAAAAACCGGCAAAGTGCGAGTCGGACTCGCGCACCGAGGGTTCCGTACAAACCTGTAGCAAGTTTTACGATTAATGAATTTAATGAACCGCAAAACTAACTTTGTTTGTAGAGGTTTTCTGTTAATATCAAAAAAACTATGCTAGTTAGAGCATTGGCTATAGTTTTCCTGTAAAATATACATAAATTCCTATTGACCATAATTATTTCAGATTTTTCGATTGGTAAACTCCGGAGATAAGGGGGGGGGGGAACGGTATTTTTTTTGACTTTTTCCCCGATAAATCAAAAACTATCATGACTAAAATCTATACTTATAATAAAACTGTAACAGGTCCAATTCTGTACATTGAAGATATTTTGAAATTTTTTTTTGGAGGGCACTCATTATTCGATACTGAAGCCAAATCTGTAATTTTTTTCATTTTTGTCTGTCTGTCTGTCTGTCTGTCTGTCTGTCTGTCTGTCTGTCTGTCTGTCTGTCTGTATCTTGGCCGCGCATCACGCCGAAACTACTGAATGAATTCAAACGAAACTTGGCACGATTTGAGCCTATACTACGAGGTAGGACATAGGATACTTTTTATCCCGAAATTCTACCCCCGAAGGGGTGAAATAGGGGGTGAAAGTTTGTATGAAAGTCCGTCATTTCTCAAGTTATATTGATTAAACTTGGTATACAAGCTACTGGTTGAAAATGAAGAAATAAGTGTTTCACAGTTTTTGTAAATTTTACCCCCGAAGGGGTGAAATAGGGGTTGAAAGTTTGTATGAAAGTCCTTCATTTCTCAAGTTATAGCCATGAAACTTGGTATATGAGCTGCGGGTTAAAAATGAAGACATACGTGTTTGACAGTTTTTCAAAATTTCACCCTCAAAGGGGTGAAATAGGGGTTGAAAGTTTGTATGAAAGTCCTTCATTTCTCAAGTTATATCGATGAAACTTGGTATACAACCTACCGGTTAAAAATGAAGAAATACGTGTTTCACAGTTTTCGTAAATTTTACCCCCGAAGGGGTGAAATAAGGGTTGAAAGTTTGTATGAAAGTCCTTCATTTCTCAAGTTATATCCATGAAACTTGGTATATGAGCAGCGGGTTAGAAATGAAAACATACGTGTTTCACAATTTTTCAAAATTCCACCCCCAAAGGGGTGAAATAGAGGTTGAAAGTTTGTATAAAAGTCCGTCATTTCTCAAGTTATTTCGATGAAACTTGGTATATCCACGCGGACGAAGTCGCGGGCATCAGCTAGTTTATAATATTTATTTGATGGATGTGTGGATGTACGGATGTATGGATGTTTGTTACTCAATCACGCTCCAACGGCTGAACGGATCTGGATGAAATTTGGCACAGAGATTGATTATAGTCTGGAATAGCACATAAGCTACTTTTTATCCCGGAAAATTAAAGATTTCCCGCGGGAACCGAAAAACCTCAATCCACGCGTACGAAGTCGTGGGCATCAGCTAGTAATTAATAAAAATCTGTTTTAGAATGTACAAAGTAAACCCTTTCATATGATACCCCACACAGTACAGTTATCTCACTTTTAAATTTCAACCCTCCGATTTTCCCCCCTTTTTAAATAAGAACAAAAATAATTTCCAATTTTTTTTAATTCCAGTGTCTTTGGGCCACTAATATACACAACTATTCCAAATTTCATGTCGATAGCTTCGGTAGTTACTGAAATAATCGAGTGTGACGGACGGACAGACAGACAGACAGACAGACAGACGGAGAAAGTCGCACCATAAAGGTTCCATTTTTACCATTTTGGTACGGAACCCTAAAAAACCCGGCTAAGTTTGTTGTGGGCTCTTCTCAGACCGGGCGCGTTTGAAACCCTCGTAGCTTTTGTTTTAAGATACCGTAATTGATTATTATCATACTAGTCATGTTTTATAAGTTTCGGACCTCAATAGGTAGGTAAGTGTCCAGTGTACCTAAATTGAATAAATAAATATTGATCGATTGCTTCAATTATTATAAGTATATTGGACAAATTTCACCTGCAGCAGGGCTAGCATGGGCCGGAGATAAAAATTTTATCCCCCGATTTTATCCACTGACAAGAGATAAAATCAACTTAACCACTTCTCAGAGCACGGCAACAGGGTAGAAGAGAAGTTTATCCCCGTTTGACATTTCACGGGGACTCGGGGGACTATTTATCCACTAGTCCATTCATTCTAGATTTCAATGTATGGGGAAAACGGCAAAATTAATAATTAATTGAAACTACTGTTGTTTTATACCTATGAGTGAGTACATTAAAAAACACAACTCTCCCCCCCCCTCCGGTGGTGGCTTCCCCCCTCCCCGCCTTGAAAAGTGTGCCATTTTGCAGATTTCCTAGATTTTCAAGAAAACTATACAAGCTAGGACAAAACTGTCAAAGAGAGTATTGTTCCTTAATAAATCACCTACAAATAAGTTCATGACATTTATTATGATAGGAGTTATAGTTTACAAGCTATGGTGCGTTAAAGTTGACTAAAATTCGCAGCTCAGTAAAATAAGCCTTAAATTAGTTCAAAAACACGCTTGGAATCTTTAAAACAAACCAATTGAGCCCATACTCGAGGGGCTTACTGATAATAATTAATTGAAGAGTTCCCCTATACACCTCCTGGTTCCATCATCAGATCAGCTCTATGCTGGAGCTGGTGACTTTGTAGTATGTATGGGCGAAAAAAGTTGTTTTTTTTCAGTCCCAGTTTTCTAGACTCAACAGTACATTTCCTCGCCATTGTTGCACTTGTAGTCCAGTCATTTTAGCATAAAAAAACCGGCCAAGTGCGAGTCGGACTCGCGCACCGAGGGTTTCGTACAAACCTGTAGTAAGTTTTAAATTATTAAAAAAAAACTACATACTAGATCTCGTTCAAACAAATTTTCGGTGGAAGTTTGCATGGTAATGTACATCATATATTTTTTTTAGTTTTATCATTCTCTTATTTTAGAAGTTACAGGGGGGGGGGGACGACACACATTTTACCACTTTGGAAGTGTCTCTCGCGGAAACTATTCAGTTTAGAAAAAAATGATATTAGAAACCTCAATATCATTTTTGAAGACCTATCCATAGATACGCCACACGTATGGGTTTGATGAAAAAAAAAATTTGAGTTTCAGTTCTAAGTGTGGGGAACCCCCAAAATTTATTGTTTTTTTTTTCTATTTTTGTGTGAAAATCTTAATGCGGTTCACAGAATACATCTATTTACCAAGTTTCAACAGTATAGTTCTCATAGTTTCGGAAAAAAGTGGCTGTGACATACGGACGGACAGACAGACAGACATGACGAATCCATAAGGGTTCCGTTTTTTGCCATTTGGCTACGGAACCCTAAAAAGGGGGCATTAGGTAATATGTGTTTATTATATATCTAAAATTTTTTTTTATGTTATTCAAAGTTAAAATCAAAGCACAATCGGCGAGATGTTTGAGAGAGGGGAGGGGGGAGGGGGGTTGGGGGAGTGGGGAGGAAGGATGGCATCATTTGGGCCTAAAATAAAAAAAAACTTTATTTATTTAGGGGTTAATTTCTATTCATTCCATACTATTATGCTAAGTCAACATGACTACCACCGGTTCTTACAAAATAGCAAGGTATATTTCAAAAACTATTTGTCCTATCAAAATAAACTAAACACTATTTTATAGGTAAATTAATTATCTTTGTCCTAAGTCCTGACAGCTTTTTTCCTAGCTCTAATACTTCTTCTTGAAATTACAAAAAACATTTACGGATTTTACAAGGGTTTCTTTTTTTATGCAAGTTAGACAGCAATATTTCCGAAACTATTAGTTCTGTCAAAATAAACTAAAAACTATTTTGGAGGTAATTTAATGAAGTTCATTTTTGCTTCTGATATTTTTTTTCCTAGTTCTAATAGTTTCTGTGAAAATTACAAAATATATACAAGGTTTTTGAAAAAAAAAATTTTTCATGTAATAAAGGTAGTCATATTTTTCGAACTATTGGTCCTATCTAAATAAACCATAACATTTTTCTGTTGGTAATTTAATGAAATTAATTGGTCTTCGAAGGATTTTTCCTAGCTCTAATAGTTTTTGTGCAAATTGCAAATAACACAGGATTCTAACAATTTTTTTATTTTTCTTCGTATACAATACGTGGATATATATGCGAAATTATTAGTCCTATCTTTATAAACTAAATATTTTTTTGTAGGTCATTAAATGGTGTTTATTTTTACTTTTGACAGTTTTTGCCTAACTCTAATAGTTTTCTAGAAATTACAGAATACATATAAAATGTTGAAAATTGGCTCATTTTACTGAGCTGCGATTTTTAGTCAACTTTAACGCACCATAGCTTGTAAACTATAACTCCTATCATAATAAATGTTATAAACTTATTTGTAGGTAATTTATTAAGGAACAATGTTCTCTTTGACGGTTTTGTCCTAGCTTGTATAGTTTTCTTGAAAATCTAGGAAATCTGCAAAATGGCACACTTTTCAAGGTGGGGAGGGGGGAAGCCACCACCGGAGGGGGGGGGAGAGTTGTGTTTTTTAATGTACTCACTCATAGGTATAAAACCACAGTGGTTTCAAAAAATTATAAATTTTGCCGCGAAAAAATCTAAAATGAATGGACTACACCGTTATTTAGCGTTTTTAACCGACTTCCAAAAAACGAGGAGGTTCTCAATTCGGCACGTATGTTTTTTTTTTTTTAATGTATGTCGGTGCATATCTCCGTGGTTACTTAACCGATTTGAAAAATTTTCAATTTTTTTCATTGGTTAGAGGAAGCTTCCGAGGTGGTCCCATAAAAAATTCTGACTCCAAATCTTCAATCCTGATGCTGTAGGTGTACCAAACTACATGAAATCCTTAAAACTAGGGAGTTAGGAAATTTTGATGGTGAATTCATATAGTAGGTATCAAGTCATGTGTATACGCTTCAACTCTGAGTCCCAACTCCTCAACCCTGATGCTGCAGAGTACAGAACTCCTTAACAATAGCGATTTAGGATTTTTCTATGGTGAATTCATATTTTAGGTGTCAAGCAACGACTTTATACTTAAACCCAAGTCCCAATTCCTCAACCCTGATGCTGCAAGGTACAGAACTCCTTAATCATAGTGATTTAGGATTTTTTAATGATGAATTCATATTGTAGGTGTCAAGCAACGACTTTATACTTAAACCCAAGTCCCAATTCCTCAACCCTGATGCTTCAGGATACAGAACTCCTTAAACAGTGATTTAGGATTTTTTAATGGTGTACCTATTCATATTGTAGGTGTCAAGCAACTACTTCAAACTTTAACCCAAGTTCCAACTCCTCAAACTCTGATGCTGCAGGGTACTGCACTCCTAAGCCGTGGGGATTTAGAGTACCTACACTAAAAAGTTAAAAATAAAAATTCTTTCCAAAAAACCGACTTCCAAAGCCACTGTAAAGTAAAAAATAATTTTGATTTCTACACACTATGTTGAAGTCGGGCGAGCCTGACGCGTCAACTTTGCCTATCTTTGTTATAGGTACTCGCCCGACTTCAACATAGTGTGTAGAAATCAAAATTATTTTTTACTTTACAGTGGCTTTGGAAGTCGGTTTTTTGGAAAGAATTTTTTTATTTATTTATTTAGGAATAAAAATTTTATCCTTTCCTCGGGGAGAAAATTGTCTCGGACCATGCTAGGGGGGCTGAATGACAAAAATATAGATGCTTCATTTTTGCCTTCCGTGGTAACTAAGGTTCTAGTAATTTTGTTTTAGGGGAAAAATGACTGCTAGTGGCACGGGAGCAGTTTTCTTTCTAGGGTCCCGGCATTATCAAGTAAGTTTACAAGTTCAAATTCTGGTTTAAGAAAATACTTAAGTAGTTATTTTTATACGACTGCCTGAAAAAAGGAGTATATCTATTGTTTTCAGGGTTCATGTATGTATGTATGTATGTACTAGCTGATGCCCGCGACTTCGTCCGCGTGGATCGAGGTTTTTCGTTTCCCACGGGAACTCCTTAATTTTCCGGGATAAAAAGTAGCCTATGTCACTCTACATGTCCTCAACTATACCCATGAAAAAAAATCACATCGATCCGTTGCTCTGTCGCGGTGTGATTAAAGGACTAACAAACACACTTTCGCATTTATAATATTACTAGCTGATGCCCGCGACTTCGTCCGCGTGGTTTAAGTTTTTTTGATTCCCGCGGGAACTCCTTAATTTTCCGGGATAAAAAGTAGCCCATGTCACTCTGCAATAATAAATAATATTATAATATAAGTAGTATGATGCGAGAGCGTGTCTGTCTGCTGTGCTTTCAGGGTCTATCTGATCAACCGATTTTTTAGCCTATGTCCTTCCCCGGGATGTACATAACCTACCTCACCAAAATCAGTTGAAAATATGGGCGCTTGTAGAAGTGCTTTTGAATCATCGTTCAAACGGACTGAAACGGAATAAAAAATACTTAAACCACGCGGACGAAGTCGCGGGCGTCGTTGCTGCATACTGCGTTGGCAGTATGGTCCCTGATATGAATTACTTTTGGTCACACGTCTTTGCCGACCTCGCACTGTTAAGCGCAGCGACCTCGCACTGGGAAGCGCAGCGTTGGCAGACCCCCTACTCGCTGGACGGACGACATCAGACGAGTCGCAGCCGCAGGGAGTCGCTGGATCCAGGCGGCGCAAGACCGCGGCGTGTGGAAATCCTTACAAGAGACCTATGTCTAGCCCCTAGCATGGGCCTGAGATAAAAAATTTATCCCCCGATTTTATCCACTGACAAGAGATAAAATTAACTTATCCACCTCTCAGAGCACGGCAACAAGGGAGAGGAGAAGCTTTATACCCGTTTGACATTTCACGGGGACTCGGGGGACTATTTACCCACCGATATTTAGCGTTCTTATTTATTTATTTAGGAATAAATTTTCCATCCTTTCCTCGGAGAGAAAATTGTCTCGGCCCATGCTAGGGGGGCAGTGGACGTCTGTCGGTTGATGATGATGATGATGACACGTCTTTGCCCTTTTCAGGTGTTAGAGCACCCAAATAACTGCGACATAGAAAACGGTAACGCGTCAACGGAGACAATCTACAACACGTCAGTCGAGGAGCTATGGCCGAACGAGCAGACAGACAAACACACAGATTTGGACTCCAACTGCAATGGCAATGGGCAGCTTGGATGGAGATTCAACGATCAAAATGATACAGGTATACTATTAAATCCAAACACTGATTAGCTATTTTAATATACTTTATTTCAGCAATACAAACAGACACACCGCTGCCATCTTAGATGATAATTCATAGCGTCCCCATCAGTGTTGCCACTCTACAAAACCATAGCAGGGATACCATACATAAATTTTTTTTAACTTTCCATCTAACAGTACCTAAAGCATGCTCTGTAGGGATCTGTACCTCAAGAGGAAAAAGGGAACCCTTATAGGATCACTTCGATGTCCGTCTGTCTGTCAACCACCTTTTTCTCGGGAACGCGTGGAGGATCAAGTTGAAATTAATATCAAATACGGTCCCTTGGAGCTGTAAAAAATCAAGCCAACGCAATCAAGAGATACGGCCTTTTATGCCAAATAGGTATTTTTCATATATTTTGACAAGTAGAATTACATCCCGTTGACATCTAAGAATCATGAAATTTAGCGCGAAGCAAGGTCTCACAATTTTATAGGAAATCTTTTATTAGGGTTCCGTACTGATAGGGTGTCGTCACAGTGGCGTGCAGCTCATAGAGGCATTAAAGCACCGCTTGCCCCAATGGAAATACGTCAATGTTCATTTCCATCAAAACAGCTAGTAAATAGGTATCCAGCATAATGGTATCCTGACTAACTTATGCCTACCCTAGCTTCAAAATTTGTGCACGCCACTTAGCACCATATAGGTAAGCTCCAGTTAATATTATATATGTACTGGAGTATCTAAACTGTATCTGTATCTAAACTATATAACTGTATCCAGTTAAATAATTGATCAAGTTTCAGGCTCAGCCTTTCAGAAAATTGAGAGTTCTGAGGTCAACTTTGGACGTTAGAAAATACTCCACTTTGAAAGCCAAATTTCGCCAAATTTCGTCAAATTTAGGGGAAAAATTTAAAAAAAAATATTTTTGGACTCTATTCCTAATTATCTTTAAAATGATATACCGCAACCCTACGTAACGCTATAAAAAATATTTTACTTCGCATTCGCTTCTATGAGAGCCCCCCTGAAATAAAGATTTTTATAATTTTTTAAGCCATATTCGGCGGGAGGCCATCGGTTTACATATTATATTTCAATTTGAAGTAATTAAGTTCAGTAATTCAGAAGTTACTAGCTGACGCCCGCGACTTCGTCCGCGTGGTTTAAGATTTTCCCGCTTTTCTGTTGAAATTTTTCCTGAATTTTGTTTGCTATAAACCTCACGGAGCCCGAGACCTTTCCAACGAATGCAAAACCGTGGAAATCGGTTCGTGCGTTCTGGAGTTATAGCGTCAGGAAGGAAAACCCGACTTATTTTTATATAGTAGAGAAGATAAGGCTCTGACAGACGGACGGACAAGTGCCAATTCACTCAAGTAGACAGAGACCTTCGCTTCTCTCGGTCAATTATTAAATATCACCATTTGTCACCATCTTACAAGATATCATCCTAAACTAAAGAACTAACAGAGGCAGAACCGTTAGAGCAAATTGTTGCCAAGCTAGTTCTTGTCATATATATGTAATGTTGTACGTTGTTTATATATTACTAATAAATCTACTGCTTTTCACCAGTGATATATGAAAGAACGGTGCCAGTTAGCTGCGTGAAACGACGCGGGAAGAGACCGTCTTCTGAAGCGCTTCTGGCCGAAGAAGCGAAGCCTGCAGTGTTGAATATAGATGATAAGAGGTACTTACGTAAGCACAGTCCGAAACACAGTACCGAAGCTAACATGGTTACACATGACTTGTCATGTTTTCTTTTTTATCTAGGTACTACAAGTTAGCCCTTGACTGCAATCTCACCTGATGGTAAGTGATGATGCAGTCTCAGATGGTAGCGGGCTAACCTGTTAGGGGCATGGCAGTTATATTAAACCCATACCCCTATTCGGTTTCTACACGGCATCGTACCGGAACGCTAAATCGCTTGGCGGCACGTCTTTGCCGGTAGGATGGTAACTAGCCACGGCCGAAGCCTCCCACCAGGCCAGACCAGGGAAAATTCAGAAATTATTAATTTACCCTGCCGGGGATCGAACCCGGGACCTACGCACGTTAAGACAACAGCGCTCAACACTGCGCCACGGAGGTCGTCAAAAGGTCAAGGTCGTCGTCTGGTTCAAACTTAATGACGTCTCGGAAGCTAGCCGCAAGTGTAGGTTCGCGCAGATACCACCACCACCACTCATGCCCATTTAAAGTCCCACTGCTCCACAGGGCTCCACAGGGCTCAGGCCTCCACTCTTTTTAGGGTTCCGTACCCAAAGGGTAAAAACGGGACCCTATTACTAAGACTCCGCTGTCTGTCTGTCTGTCTGTCTCCAGGCTGTATCTCATAAACCGTGATAGCTAGAAAGCTGAAATTTTCACAAATGATGTATTTCCGTTGCCGCTATAACAACAAATACTAAAAATTAAAAAAATATATATATTAAGAGGGGTCCCCATACAATAAACGTGTTTTTTTCGTATTTTTTTGCTCAATATTAAAAACGGTAACAGGTAGACGGTTCAAATTTTCACAGAATATTAACTTGTATATTACCTTTCAAAATAAATAATTAAATATCAATAAAGTAAATATTAAAGGGGGGCTCCCATACAACAAACGTAATTTTTATTTTTATTACGTCATAAATCGTAAAACTTACTACAGGTTTGTACGGAACCCTCGGTGCGCGAGTCCGACTCGCACTTGGCCGGTTTTTTTATTTATGTGAGATAGGCTTGGCTTATCATTGCTTTAGTGCAAAGCAATGATGAGGTCTAGGTTGGAGCGCGCAGCTTGCGTAAAAGATGCCTATTCACTCTTGCCTTGCTCACTCATAGGAGAGGGAATTAGAGCTTAGACCCACCACGCTGCTCCAATGCGGGTTGGCGGGCTTTAAGTTTTAACGACTATTATCATGTTAGTGATAATAACCGGGACCGACGGCTTAACGTGCTCTCCGAGGCACGGGGGTGAAACACCGCCAACTTCCTAACTCCGGGCTAGTACTGAGAATTTATAGTCGGAAAACCCCAATACTTAATATTATGGTCCGACCCGGGACTCGAACCCGGGACCTCATCGGCCGCAGTCGAACATGCTAACCACTAGACCAACGAGGCAGTACGCGCAGATACAGTCAACTGAAACCATACCGCCGATACCTTTTTTTTTTTTTTTTGGTATCGGGGGGGAAATCTTCATAAGATGCCTGATTCCTTGGGGGAGAAATCAGGTTATGTGAGATTTCTACTCACTAAAACCCCCTCGGTGGCCACCCTCAGCGCTGTGTTGGTAAGCTCCGAGATCTCAAATATGAACGCATCGGAGCGTCCCGTGCGCGATGCTCTTTGAGCTCATCCCGGAGGACGCAGCTCCCTCTCTTCCCGTGCTTCGCGTTGAAATTCAAAAATTCAAAATTCAAATGTTTTTTATTCAAATAAGCTTTTACAAGCGCTTTTGAATCGTTATAATATGAATCTACCGCTGGTTCGGAATGCCATTCCTACCGAGAAGAGCCAGCAAGAAACTCGGTGGTTGCTCTTTTCCATCAAAACTTACAATCATCATAATGATACAAGTAACTGCAGTCCCACGCATAGCTGGAGCGAATCAAATCCACGCTTTCTTTTTATCATTTACGTAATCTTCGATTGTATAGTAAGCTTTTTTCACGAGCATACAATACTCAATACACGCCAGGACTGGCAGACAGAGGCAGCCCCATTTCCGACGGTGGCACCCGTTCACGAGCACGAGCATGACGCATGATCCAGCCATTGCTTCGCTCAACCATATTTGAGGGAACGTAACAAGCACGGGAACTTGTGCCACAACCAAGCTGCCGACTACCCAGGGTCGTCCAAGGGTGAGACGACTGGAGCCCCCACACCAGGCCGCTCTTGACCCTGAAGTCCCTTCGCCTGGGACTATTGAGAATTACCGCCGCGACCTATTATAATTTATACAATTAATTTATTATATTATCAATTCAACATCAATATCAAAACACACGATGTTCCGAGAAGTCATAAAGAATCAGACTGTACGTATGTTATAGTTGTTGACTGCCTCGTTGGTCTAGTGGTTGGTATGTTCGACTGCGGCCGATGAGGTCTCGGGTTCGAGTCCCGGGTCGGGCCATAATTGAGTATTGGGTTTTTCTGATTAGAAATTCTCAGTATACTAGCCCGGAGTTAGGAAGTTGGCGGTGTTACACCCCCGTGCCTCGGAGAGCACGTTAAGCCGTCGGTCCCGGTAATTATCAGTAACATTATAATAGTCGTCAAAGCCCGCCAACCCGCATTGGAGCAGCGTGGTGGGTCCAAGCTCTATTTCCCTCTCTCCTATGAGAGTGGAGGCCTGTGCCCAGCAGTGGGACGTAATGGGTTGTAGTAGTGGTGGGTGGTTTTTAATAGTATAGAGCTCATGTAAAAATCAGATTGAAGATAAGAATAATAAGGGTACTTACCTCTAAAACATAATTTTACTAAAGTTCTATCCACAGTGACCAGAAGCCGTCCGTCCGTCCGTCCGTGATATCGTTCCTGTCATCGCTCGCGCGGCGCAAGCAACGCCTGGCGTCCACGCAAGTGTATCTACAGCACCTGGACTCAGTGCTTAACACCTGCACCTATAGGGAGTCGTGCCGCTGTCTAGACTGTCAGGTATGCTTCAAATCGCTAGATAAAAAAAATATATAAGATACTAGCTGATGCCCGCGACTCCGTCCGCGTGGTTTAAGTTTTTTGTTATTCCCGCGGGAACTCCTTAATTTTCCGGGATAAAAAGTAGCCTATGTCACTCTCCAGGTCCTCAACTATTCCCATGCCAAAAATCACGTCGATCCGTAGCTCCGTTGCGGCGTGATTGAAGGACAAACCAACACACTTTCGCATTTGTAATATTAAGTATGATGATTGTTTACAAGGTTTAGTCTTTTTTTTTTTTAATTTGGTCTCCATACTAGGGGACGTGTATCGCAGATACGGTCGAGCCAATCATATGAACTGTCCCCAGTCCCGTACAGCATCGCTAGATTGTAAGCTATATCCTATTGTTCCTGTCACCGCTCGCGCGGCGCGAGCAGCGCCTGGCGTCCACGCAAGTGTATCTACAGCACCTGGACTCAGTGCTTAACACCTGCACCTATAGGGAGTCGTGCCGCTGTCTAGACTGTCAGGTACCTACGCTTCAGATCGCTAGATATTTTTTTATTTTTTTAATTCATTATTGGCTTAAGCTTGACCGCAATCACATCTGATGGGAAGTGATGATGCAGTCTAAAATGGTAGCGGGCTAACCTGGGTTATGGCAGTTATATTAAACCCGGTATGGGTTTAATATTATGACTGCCATCTGACCAACTGACCTCTCGGTTTCTACATGACATCGTATCGGAACGATAAATCGCTTGGCGGTACGTCTTTGCGGCCGGTACCGGCAAAAGCCGAAGCCTCACACCAGGCCAGGCCGGAGAAAATTCAGAAATTATAAATTCCCAAATTGACCCTGCCGGGGATCGAACCCGGGACTTCTCACGCTAAGACAACAAACCTCAACATTGCGCCAGGGAGGCGTAGCATTGCCACGTTTGTTTATTGTCTCTTCACTCAAAGTAAAATTAATAAATAAATACTATAGAATAAGATTGTATCATTTTTATTTGCGACCCAGCAAAATAAACGCAACGAAAATAGATTTAAAATCTAAACATACTATTATATTTTAATATTACTTATTTTTAATTTAAAATGTGTTCCTCATTATTTTATTAAAGCTTAATTTTTATTGAAACAAGTCAAAAATTCAGCACCATGGCAATATTATTTAAACCTATGTACAGGATGAAACCTATGTACAGAATGTCCTTTAAATAGAAAACTTTAGCTCACATTTTTAGGAAAAAGCATTGTATTACTTAAATTTCCGTTTCTGGCAATTTTGTCAACATTTTTAGAGATATAGGATGGAGTTTTGGTATAATTTCAGATGTGAAACTTGGAAAAATTTGTCAACAAGGGTCTATTTTAATGACAAGATTCACTGTATCTCTAAAATGATTCTAGGTCTTCCACTACTATTATAATATTTGGCATAGTAACTTTGTACCTAGAAATCTAAAATTTTGCACAGTCCGTCTCTTTTTAATGTAGAAGACAAGTAATAAGGCCAGATTTTCCCAAAATCCTACATAGGAAACTATACACAATGTAAATTACAACTTTTTTCTTTTTCGAAACGTACAGGTTTTTATTGATTGAAAATAAGATATGAAATTGGTGGGGCTAACATTATAATATATCTGCTGTAATAAAGACAAAAGCTTCTTAAACTTCCAAATATTAATTATATTATGCTATTTATAGGACACCCTGTATTTTTCATATAATCTTAATCTTAAACACTCAGCTGCAATCTTAATCTTAAACATTTAAAATGTTTTAAACAAAGATGTTTCAATTTCTCTATAGAGAGATTAAATATATAATTATGATACTTAATATTAAGTACCTAATCTCAATATTTACATTAAATTACAATTTATTGTTAGTCAAAACTAATGATATTTTATTGTTAGTCATTTATTTTTCGTTAATAAAATTTATAAAAACAGTACAATGACTGTTAACATATTTTTGAAATATATTATGTGTAACGGAATAGTTAATCTATTCAACGAATTTATCTATTTCATATTCTAAATGTGAGTCAATATCATCTGTAACTTGTACAGTGGTTGTTTTTCTCTCATTCAAACGCATGCATTTTAGACATTTCTGTCCTTTTCTTAGCCAACAGCCTCTGTGGTACATTGAGTTGCATTTCTTGCACATTATGGCACCGTTATCAAATGGATATAAAATCTCGTCGTTGCTGCAAACTTCACACAAATAACCTTTACCAGAACATAAATCACAGTTCGTTATATGTGATCTACATACTTCTGTGAGCTCCGTTAACTGGGTTTCTAGGGTCCCATCATTGATTGCCTGTAAGTGTGCCATGCTGTACTTCTTATTAACATCACCCAATTGAACAAATAACGGAGACAGAAGACTTGAACCTTCACTGCAAGCACATAAATACCTCCGCATCCATTCCAGATCCTTCCTCATTTTATGTACCCATTCCAACTCAGCAATAAAGTTGAATAACCTTGAGTTTATACTCTCAACGTCTATGTATGGCCGTGACCATGATAAGTTCAACATTTGGTATGCTAGTCGTGATATATATTTCTTATCCCAATCCCAGTTATGTACAACTCTAGCAGGGATAACAGATAAATCATTCCAGTGGCAAGTCCCACAGAAATACAATCCAGTATAATCACATAACCTTGGTTCATTCCAAGCATCCTTAAATGTTAATGCTGTACCGCATTCCGCACATTTATAATCTTGAGCTGCCAATCCTTTTTCCGGGCAAATATTCATTTCAAACTGGCCCTTTTCTGTCATAACCACATGAGCACAGACTCTACAAATGTCATCGACACATTTATAATGACAAATATAACCGCAATCTGTACAAATGTATGAACTCTGTACAATATTCCATACAATACCGCTACAATGGTCACAATACTGTTTTCTGTTTGCTATATTAATCTGTTGCTCGAAATGGTGACCTTTAATCGCAACTTTTGATCGTAACTGGCCGTCGTTGTCTTTTAAATCCTCTAATCTTAACCGTAGTTCAACTAAATATCGCACTAACCATTTCCTCTCATCCGAACATTGTGGGCTGCTCAAAACGAGTTCCTTACATTGGTTGATGGCTCGTTCTATTTCTTCTCTGGTCGCAGTGCTGTGGATTTTGAGTTTTTTATTCGATATAGACTTAGGTATATAGTTTGAGTCCATACTCTCCTCTGCAGACACACAACCTGACGTGGAAGACGAGGATCTTGACACAACATCAGCACTACGAGGGCTACAGCATATTAAACTATTCCTGTATTTAGGCGAATCGTTCGCGATAGCAGCAGCCATGATTTCACCCTTTTTTAATGACGTAACTTATTTAAAAAGCAGTATTTAGCCTAACAATACACTCTTTGCTCATTAAATTTATCACTTTAGCCTTGGGTGTAGCACATTTCATTAAATTTATAACACGGAAATGTATTTACACAATTGGTCGAGGAATAGGCTGCCGTGTATTAATTTATCATTTATCCGGTTTGGCGTTGTGATATCGGAGAGAATTTATGCGTAAAGCATCACGTCGTGCACTCATGCATGATTTTTCTTTGTTTTCAACAAAATACTAATTTGCGATGGAACAATGAATGAGTAATCCAAAAAAAACAACAATCAGTTGTCAGTTTGACTTTGACACTGACAGTCTGACAGCGAGTGTCTTGGGCCTTGGCTCGGCCGAGCGATCGCGTAACTTCTACATCAATCATTGTTACAGTATCAATTATTGTTGTAATTGGCTGAATTTATGGCATTCTTGCTGCGTCAATGTGTAGTGTAAGCCTCTAGTTACTATTTAAGTTCATGTATCCATTATTTACGGCCAGTTTCTTCATGATCAGCTAAAGTAATAAGTAAAAGTCTTGACTTTTACCAGCCGAGGAATGCAACTATGGCGAATGCGTTTCTTCATTCAAACAAAAGCTAAAGTAAAGGTCAAAGTGGTTGCCATTATATAAACGTCGATATTGCCCAAAAAACTCGTGGGGAGCTTTTTTTACACATGGCAGCACAACAATATCATTGTCAAGTAGTGCCAGATGTCCGAGTGAAAGTTCTTCTTAGGTTTTATGGTTCAATTTAAAAACGTTCCTATGTATTGTTTACTGAAAGTTTATAATCCTTTACAAGGCGCTTTTTGAGGAACTAGGTATACCACAGCTGTCTGTTTATATGGGGCAGTTTTATGGTCTGCAGAATAGATTTTGAACATTCTTTAATTTTTTAATTCTCTAATTTAATTTATTTGCAAATCCTTTATTTTATATTGTATTATAGATATAGCTGTTGTCCGCAACTTTGTCCGCATGGTTTCAGATTTTTTTAATTCCCGCAGGTACTCCCATTATTTTCGAGATAAAAGCAACAAACAAACTTTTGCATTTATGATATTAGCATAATTATTATTTTTAGTTACCTAATAATTAATTGAAATTAATGTTCCTAACTTGAAGTCAGGGGTGAAGACTGAAGACCCATGCTCAGTAGAGGGCTGGTTGAGGAGATGAATAGGGAATCTCATAAAAAAATCACACAAATGATTATTGCAAATACATATAAAATCTTTTACTTTTATGCCCTTCCGGTATGTTTATCGTATGATCAACTCATAATCAACTTGAACTTTCGCTGGAAAAAGTTCTGGCTGTTTTTTTATATTTAACTAGAGGATGCTCGCGACTTCGTTCGCGTGGCATAAGTTTTTAATTCCCACAGGCACTCCTTAATTTTCCGGGATAAAAATAAGCCTATGTCACTATCCAAGTCCTCAACTAAGTATACCCATGCAAAAAATCACGTTGATCCGTTGCTCTATTTCGGCGTGATTGAAGGATAAACTCTCTATTTGACGTCCTTGGGGATAGTATTTTCAAAAACTGTGAATCACGTATTTTTTCATTTCAGACCGAAATCCCAAACACCAAGTTTCATAGCTACAGCTTGAAAAATGACGGACTTTCCTACAAACTTTCAACCCCTGTTTCAGCCCTATGGGGGTAGAATTTTCAAAAATGGCGATACATGTATTTCTTCATTTTGAACCGATAGCTCAAATACCAAGTTTCATGGATATAACTTGAAAAATGACGGACTTTCATACAAACTTTCAACCCCTATTTTACCCCTTTGGGGGTGGAATTTCGAAAAATCCTTTCTTAGTGGATACCTACTCTTCACAAAGAACACACCCTCCAAATTTCATGTATCTAGGACCAGCGGTTTGGGCTGTGCGTTGATATATAAGTCAGTCAGTCAGGACTTTGAATTTTATATATATAGATTATTTAATTAAATAATATCTAGGTAATAGATCAATGCACAGTGACCTTTTGATCGAATTTAGTATATGTTGAAGTACCTAAGTATAACCAACAACTTCGACAAAATATTCAAATGACAATCACTTTAGCTTTTACAGCAGCTCTATGAGCAGTAAAGGTTAGGGGTAAAAGTAACGGTAAAAGTACCGGCTAAAATTGTGAAGAAACAAATTTAGCCGTTACTTTTACTTTTAGCCGTTACTTTGGCTGTTACTTGCGATGAAGAAACTGGCCGTTAGTGTGCATTATTAAAGTATCATCCGAAACCTGTGGTCGTTTCTCATTCGCCTACCCAAAACCCTATATGGCGACCCTGCCAGCGCGTGCGCGGCCAGTGACCGACCGTGTAAGGAAACTGTAACATAAACACTGAGTGGAATGCAGTGCTGAAGAAGATGATATAATCATGGCAATTGTAAATTATAATTCGTCAAACTGGCTACGTGTGAGATTTGTGCTTTGGCAAAAAACTTTTATAAAGTGGAAAAAATAATAATGGGCAAGCAACAATCAAAGGAGCAAGAAATTATAATTGCTCAGAATGGTGCTGGGAACTCTGCTTCCACGGAGCAGTTATTGTGGCACGCCAGTTCGACATCATATGCTCTTATTGCCATTTGTGGTCTTCTGTTTAATGGGGCAGCGATACTGCTATTTCGACATTATCAAAGGTGTCATGGAAATTGGATCCAGCGGAGGATCGAAGCCTATGACCTGCAAAGGTCGATGAGTATGTATCGGCGACAGCAACGAAAAAACGTTGCCGCTTCAAAGGAATCGCCGGTGTGAGTGTGTGTCAGTGCGCGGCGAAAATTAGTGAAATGTGTTAAAAGTGTTTGCCGCACAAATATTAGTTAAGAGTTAGTTAAGTATGTGTAATCCTATAATTAATTATACCCTTGCTATAATACTAATCATGTTATTAATTTTAAGGTACTATAAACGATTTTATTAATTTTTATTTGGGTAGGTATGTCTATTGTAAGAGAAAAAGGGGACCGAAGCAAAATGTTTGTATGATAGATTTTGTTTCTTAAAAAATTTAATTGTAACTCAAGTAGAACGTAAAGAAATAAAAAGTTCAGAGAGTGAACAGATTTATAAAATATTTGATAACATTAATTCGCTGTATACGAAAGTAGTTCAACTTTGTTCTGAGTGTACTGATAGTTATCCCAGTGCACCCATCATCATGGAGAAGTTTGAGCTAAAAACTGCAGTCTCTCTGCTACCAGTTATGACGGGTGACGAGAACGTCACGAAACAATTAATTTCGAATATAGAGATGTACGAATCAATGATCGACGAAAATAGTAAAAAGCATCTGATACAGTTTGTTTTAAAATCAAGGTTGTCCGAAAGCGCTAAGCTGCGCATGTGTTCTAATTATTTGTCTATTACAGAATTACTCAAGGATATGCGAAGTATATTGTTACCTAAGAAATCTGACACGGCGATTCAGTCTCAACTACAATGCATCCGACAAGATAACAGGAGTATTCAAGAGTTTGGTAAGCAAGTCGAAAAATTATTTGTTGATTTGACGGTTTCTCAGGCCAACGGAAATTCTGCCTCGTATGAAATTTTGAAGCCAATAAACGAGCGGATTGCAATTAAAAGATTTTCCGACGGTTTGCGAAATAGTCGACTGAGTACTATCATTGCAGCTAGGAACTACAGTTCACTGAAGGACGCGATTCAAGGTGCATTAGACGAGAACCTTTCCAGCGGTAATGAAGACCGAGTGATGAATTTTCACCATAACAGAGGTAGGTCTAGTTTTAATCGTAACCCACGAGGGCGTTTTCTAAATAATTATTTTAGAGGATTTTCTAGGGGGATGCCCGCATCTCAGAATTCGAGTAATTATGGTCGTGGTCGTAGTTATCGTGGCAATTTTCATAATGTCGCTTCTCGCGGACAAAATAATTATCACGGGTCCAACGGTTTTCGTGGCCAAACATGGGTTCGTAACCAGGCGCGACGGAATCAAATAAACTTAGCCGAAATGAATCTTAGTGGTGATTCAAATCAAAAGCGTGGAGATGAGGTCCAAAACAACAGGGACACTGACAAGGATAATCTGTGGTTTTTCGAGCATGAACATTTCTATTGCGAAAATATAAATTCAGTTCATATGAATGTTTTTGATGAGGAATTTAGCTGGCTAATTGACACCGGTGCGTCGTTATCTGTAATACGACTAGAGTTATTAGACAAATGGAACATTCCTTTCCTTAAAGAGCATATTCGAATAAACGGTATTGGAGGACATATATTTTGCGATGGATTTGTTTGTCTAAAATTAAATTATAAAGACTTTTATTTTGAACATAAATTTTATGTTTTGAAAAACTTTTCTTGTAGAACAGATGGTAGGGTCGATGTGCCGGATTTCGGCCTTTTAGTGCTCCCATCAACTTTAGGACATCAGAAAAAAATGTTACAACCTTAATATTGCTATGCTCATTATGTTAGATGAAAGCCCATATACTGGAGTTTCTTTTTTAGAAACTGTGTTGCGCTTGAAGCTATTAGTTATTTTTATTTTTTATTTAATCCGGAAAAACGCTAAAATTTCAGTTTTCGGCCTCAAATTTCAGTTTTCGGCCATCGGGTATTCTGTTTTCGGCCACTGGATTGTGATGGATTTAAAATGAATTTATAAGTTTAAAATTACATTAAAACGCTTTTTGTAAGTTCATCATTGTTTTATTATGTATCCAAATGTTATTAAAAGTCATAATCAACATAATTCAAGAAAGTTATATTACTTAATAAAAAACTTGGAACCTTTGTTACTCACGAATTACAACACCTTTAAAACCTATCAAATACGTTCCTATTTTTATGTTATTTTTGAAATAACAATCTTGGATAATTGTGCATATAAATAAATAAATAAATAATGTTTAACTCGGTCAAAAACTCTGTAAGTTCCCTGAACTAGTCTGATCGATTCTTCTGTTACTCGTGCTCTGGCCTTATTTATTCTTAGCTTCTGGCCTTATTATTATAAATAATAACATAGGTACAATATGTAATGATACTTAGTTATCTTTAAAATAAAAACGTTAACTCAAAATTATTGTTGGCTTTAAACTTTGCAATTTTATGGCCGAAAACTATTACCGGTATTCAATTTTCACATGCTTTCCATACTATGCCGAAAACTGAGGTAGGTACTGTTTCTTCTATGTTGTGGTTTTCGGCCACCCCCAAAATGGTCTTCACTTTTAATTTATACTAACAAATTGACGGCCGAAAACTAATGGCGAGGGTTTTCACATCAGGTACAATAATAAAAGAAAGAGTCGCGACATATATCATTTCACCAATTGAATAAAAGAGACAAAAGCGTGGAAGACTTGATACGCCACATATCGGCCCCTAGGCCGAAAAACAAAGTTTTGAAGAAAATTTAATGTTAGATCGCGGCCCCCAACATTATTGTTGTTTTGTACAAAATATTCAAATAATCATATTAAAAGTATGTTAATAAGTTATTTTAGAAGGGTATTACATGCCTATTAACATCATTCATTCACAAAAACAACAAAAAGCTTGCCTTGGAGTGAAACGCGCGGCACTATTTTTTTTCTAATTTCCGCAGGTTGCGTTACCTCCGATGCCCCCCGTCGAATTGAATAAATTCACTAAAATCACTCGAAGATGTTACCTGACCAAAATTGTTGTCAGATACAAAGCAATTATTTTCAAATGTCTGAATAAAGATTTCATTTGGAAATAGTATTTCTAGGCGATATTCTCGCAATTTTGCGGCACCGAGTACGCGTAAAGGCCGAAAACTGAAGGAGGCCGGCGAACCGGCATAACAACCCTATACTAGGACAGGATTTTTTGAGTAAATTTAATTGTTTACTAGACTTTGAAAGAAACATTTTGACCCTTCAGCAAGGATCACCCATTGAGATACCTTTACAGATGGGACAACTAGGTTATAATAGTTACATAACAATCCCGCCTAGGTGTGAATTTACGTATTTTATGCGGACGAACTTAAAAAATGAGTATGTGGTTATGCCTAAGCAATTGAGTGATGGAGTATTTTTGGCGTCGGTTTTGGTTAGTCCTGTTGGTGGTAAAATTCCACTAAAAATTTTAAATACTAGAGAGGAAGAAGTTAAATTAAGTTATTTTGTTCCTGATATAGTAAGCTTGAATGAATATTCCTTGTGTTCATTTGAAAAAAGCAATGTTAACGCGGAACGTGTGAAAAAATTATTCTCCTTTTTGAGTCTAAGCCATCTTACCAAAGAAGAGCAAATTTCTATCGAAAATATTTGTGCTAAATACTCTGATATATTTTTACTACCAGGAGATAAATTAGGTGTTACAAACATGTATAAACAAGCAATACATTTGAGAGATAATGCTATTCCTACGTACACAAAGCCGTATAGACTACCAAAAAGTCAAAAGAATGAAATTGATAGGCAAATTAGGCGCGGGACATACAGAAGTGTCGACGGGCGGTCGACGGGTGTGTCGAGAAGCGAGCGGTCGCCGCCGCTTCTATGTATTTCATATAAAATGTATGCAAGCGGCGAGGCGCCGAGCATACTGAAGAGGCGCGGCGCGGGTATGGTGGGGGCGACGCTTCCTCGACATACGGCGCACCCGTTCGACAGTGGCACACCGCTCGAAACGCACAGGGCCGGATTGCAAATGCACGACGATACGGAATTTAATATCGATTTTGCCAGTTCGTGGAAAAATACCTAGAACTTAACGACTAGTTTTTTTAGTTTGTAGGTATAATGCTGGGCACAAACCAGCTGTAGGAGCACCCATTCCGGGTGGTGTCACATGCAAACATATTCTTATGTACAATTGTATGTTAAATGTTTGTCTGTGTCACCATTGTGGAATAAAGGTGTTTTCTTTCTTTCTTTTCTTTCTCTCAATTAAATTAATAAATCTTGTATAGTCTAGGAAACGGGGCGGTTCGTTGTATGGAGACCCCTGCATTATCTATGTCCTCAGTCGTTGAAACTTGGCACGGTTGTGGTAATGACCAATGTACCAAAACTTACAAAAAAAATCCATGCGGAAGTTAGGTATTTATACATAAAACTTAATATTTATGACTGAATATTTTCTCGATTTCTTTTTAAAATAATAGTAGGTAGTATATTTACACTCAAAACCGAAATACCAATATAATCATGCAGAACATCGATATTTATACCGATTTTATTATCAAACCTAAACTGCGTTTACGCGACGATGTACCTTCCTGCTTTAACAATTGGGTATAGCATTTTTTATTGGATATTTATACCACCACAGCTAGCATATCTTCATCTGACGAAGAAAACATGTTGTCGCATCGAAATCAAACACTAGTATGCCCCAAATACGTCCCACTGCTACGTCACAGCCTCACCGTTTGCGCGCCACTTGGCGACAGATGCGCGACAGATGCGCGCCAGTGGCGTGACACTGTCGCGCATCTTGCGCACCTCACCACTCGCCACGACACTTCTGTATGTCCCGCGCCTTAAACAGATGTTAGACAACGATATTATAGAGGAGAGTAGGAGCGAATGGTCTAGTCCAGTCCTTCTCGTTCCGAAGAAAAGTGATAGTCATGGAAACAAAAAGTGGCGAATTGTAGTTGATTATAGAAAATTGAATGATAGACTCCAAGATGACAAGTTTCCATTGCCTAACATAACAGAGATACTCGACTCTTTGTCAGGAGCTATATATTTTACACATTTAGACCTTAGTCAAAGTTATTATCAATTAGAATTATGTCCGGAAAGTAGAAAATATACTGCATTTACTACCGATAGGCAGTATCAAATGAAACGACTGCCGATGGGTTTGAAAATCAGCCCAGGTGCTTTTAGTCGATTGATGACAGTAGCAATGTCTGGTTTACAATATGATAAGTGTCTTGTTTATCTCGATGACGTCATATGCTTTGGGAGAAATCTCGATTCTCATAACAATAATTTAATTGACATTTTTGAAAGATTTAGGAAAGTAAATTTAAAAATAAATCCCGAAAAGTGTAAATTTTTAACTAAACAATTGCTGTATTTAGGCCATGTAGTATCTTCTAAAGGTGTCTTACCTGATCCAGAAAAAACCCGAGTAATGCAATGTTATCCAAATCCAAAAAATGCAGATGAAGTTAGACGTTTTGTAGCTTTTGCGAATTACTATCGTAAATTTATTCCACGTTTTGCCGATATAACTATACCTTTGAATAAACTGTGTAGAAAAGGTGCTAGTTTTGTATGGAGTACAGAATGCGAAAATTCATTTACTAAACTTAAACAATCCTTGGTCAATCCACCCATTTTGCAGTATCCCAATTTTGATGAAGAGAATGAATTTATATTGCGCACAGATGCTTCTGGATTGGCTATAGGCTCAGTACTATGTAACAAAAATGATTTACCAATAGCATATGCAAGTCGTACTTTAAATAAATCAGAGATAAACTATCCAACAATAGAAAAAGAGCTTTTAGCTATTGTATGGTCAGTCAAATATTTTCGACCATATCTATTTGGCAAAAAATTTACAATTAAAACGGATCACAAACCGTTAGTCTATTTATTCAGTATCAATAACCCTTCCAGTAGATTGGTAAAATTTCGGTTAACCCTAGACGAATATGATTACGTAATAGAATATGTTAAAGGTGTGAGTAATGTAGCTGCAGACGCATTATCTCGCATTATTTTAACGTCCGATGAATTAAAAAATATGAATAAAGAAGTTTTGAATGTTATGACTCGACGAATGGCGAAAAAGCTATATGATAAAACAACTGACAATACTGACAGTGCAGACAATACTTTGCTTAACAAGAGTGACGAAGACATCCGGCCTGATCAACCGAAAGTCGTTGAAATTCTTGGGAAGCCAAAGAATTGTACTGAATTAAGGATTTCACGTTATAAACTAGGAAAAAACATGAAATACGTACGTTTTAACGATTTCGTATACGTACCAAACAAGGATAAGATTTTTATAGACCCATTTTCTCGATCATGTTCAACGCGAGACGCTTTCGTGAGAGATTTGGATTCTATTTGTAAAAAGATATCGATCGATGAACTTTACATAATTAAAAATAATGAAAGTAAGAAGTATATAGAATGGTTAACCAAATATCGTAAAAATAATTATAATCGAGAAAGTACTCGAATTTATATTATAAAAAATGTAATAAGTATAGACAACGATGACGATAAAAAAGTTATTCTCAATGATTATCATTTACTACCTACAAGTGGGCACGCAGGTATACGGCGTATGCTCAATAATATTAAGAAATGTTACTTCTGGCCAAAAATGGTGGAAGATATAACGGAATATGTAAAAAAGTGTAGCAAATGTCAAAAACAGAAACATTCATTACACACCAAACAACCTATGGTTATAACTACTACTGCGCAGTCTGCCTTCGATAAAGTTTTCTTAGATATAGTTGGGCCCTTAGATAAGGATTATTATAATTACTCATATATACTCACTCTTCAATGTGAACTAAGTAAGTATGTTGAAGCATTTCCATTAGTAAATAAGGATAGTGTAAGTGTAGCGCGAGCTTTCGTGGATAACTTCATACTACGTTACGGGATACCACGTGAAATAGCAACAGATCGAGGATTGGAATTTTTCTCTAAGACAATGACTGAGGTATGTAAATTGCTAAATATAAAACATACTGTATCCTGTGCATATCATCATGAATCTATTGGTTCACTCGAAAACTCACATAAAAGTTTAAATGCATATTTGAGAATTCAAACCGACAACAATTCTAGAGATTGGAGTTATTGGCTACCATATTGGTGTTTTTCATATAATACTTCAGTACATTCAGCAACTAAGTTTACACCATATGAACTTGTGTTCGGTAAACCATGTAATATACCTTCTAATTTAAAAAATCATGTAGTTGAACCATTATACAATTTTGAAGACTATCCACTAGAGTTAAAATTTAGACTCCAAAAAGCACAAAGTGATGCAAGACAAAATTTAATTTTATCTAAAGAGACTAGAAAATATAAATATGATCAATATTTAAAACCAGTAACGTATAGAAAAAATGATTTACTATTAGTTAAAAATGAAGTAGGAAATAAGTTTAGTGATGTATATTCTGGTCCATATAAAGTTTTAAAAGATATGGAACCAAATGTAAAAATAATACGTAATAATAAGGTAGAAATAGTACATAAAAATAGAACTAAATTGTATGTAGAGTAAAAAAAAAAAAAAAAAAAGGTTATTTTCCTTTTCTTTTTTTTTTCATTTTGTTGGGGCGTGTAGTGTAAGCCTCTAGTTACTATTTAAGTTCATGTATCCATTATTTAGTGTGCATTATTAAAGTATCATCCGAAACCTGTGGTCGTTTCTCATTCGCCTACCCAAAACCCTATAAATGGATTATGTCCAATAGTGGAAGAGTGTTAACCAATCAGAGGCTGTGTTCCGTTACAGACTGAGAGCACTGTTCAGTGCTCTTACTGTGGAGAAATTCGTTCCGTTATAACTGACAGTAAACTGCTGCAGTATCCTAGGGAAATATATGACGTCATTAATCGACGCCATCTTTGTACTGTGAGCACTGGCGTTTTCGAGGTAAGGTGCTCTCAGTGTTTGTCTCAGTGCTGACAGCGTTCCGTTTTAAGCAGTACCCAGTATACCTAACTTTAAAGGAACGGCTTCGCAGTGTACTACAGTGACGTCACACCTTACAGTGCTCGCAGTGTATTTCGGAACACAGCCAGAGGTGATTGCGATGTATTGCCTCCGCTACACTATGCTCCTCGCGCTGCCGCGTAGCACGCCCTCGCTCTGCCGCGTTGCTGCCCTCCGTGGCCACACACAGCTCTCCTCGCGCGATTAATCGCGACGCTCCGCACTAGGTCATTTGCACTTGCTACACGTAACACACAATGGAGGTTGAAACTGTGGCTGCGTGCGCGCTATCCTTGTTTAGCATATTTAACTATATAAATGTACGTCCTATTAAATTATATAAAAACTAGATGATGCCCGCGACTTCGTCCGCGTGGTATTACCTTTTTTGATTCCCGCGGGAACTCCTTCATTTTCCGGAATAAAAAGTACCCTATGTCCTTCCCCGGGATATAGCCTACCTCTATACCAAATTTCAGCAAAATCGGTTGAAAAGATGGGCCGGGAAAGCGTAGCAGACAGACAGACAGACAGACAGACACACTTTCGCATTTATAATATTAGTATGGATAATAAGCTCTAAGTTCAAAATCCATACTAATATTATAAACTAGCTGATACCCGCGACTTCGTCTGCGTGGAATAAGTTTTTTTAAATTCCCACGGGAACTCCTTATTGCAACGTGTTCCGGCGCAGACGCCTGGCCACTTCGGAACACTAGTTTATCACATACAATAATTGCTCTAAAACTTTAACAGGCGTTTGTCAACACTGTACTTGACTTTATTAATTATGCAATTTCATTCGTTTTACATCCATCGACGGATAAACATTAAAACCACTAATTGCTAAAGTTAGTGTTTTATTAGCCCCATTGTGTGCCTAAACATACACTCCGAGAAAAAAGTCCAGCCCCCCTATTCTCTAACTCAGTGGTTATGAGAAAATGAAAGCCACTGACATATATTTTTTATCCATTGAAGGTTTGCTATGAAGTAATAATAACATTTTCATAGCGAACATTCAATGGATAATAAATATGTCAGTGTCTTTCATTTTCTGATAGCCACTGAGTTAGAGAATAAGGGGCCAGGTCCTCAACTAGGTATACCAACCCATGCATAAAATAACACATTATTCAAGTTACATATTTTGGACGTTCATTGCTGTGTATAATGATAGTGTCGATACTTCTAAACTACAAACCCAATGACCTTGAAATTTTTACAGATCAATTTTTAAAGTAGGTAAGTACGTACTTTCGAACAAAAAAGAATGAATGAAATCAGACTACGCGTTAATGAATTACAACTAAGTACATATATTTTGACTTTCATCCCCTCTACCAAGTGTTTGTTTGTTGGTTTGTCCTTCAATCACGTCGCAACAGAGCAACGGATCGACGTGATTTTTTGCGTGGATGTAGTTTAGGACCCGGAAATCGACATAGGCTACATTTTATCCCGGAAAATTACAGAGTTCTCGTATAATATTTCAATGGTTCCCGTGGGAATTAAAAAAACTTATTCCAAGTGGACGAAGTCGCGGGTATCAGCTAGTACTTTTAAAAAACAAGCTTCTCTATACTAATATACTTATGGAATAACATAGAGGCTTTATTTATATCCCGGCAAATTAAAGAGTTCCCGCGGGAACCAAAGAACCTCAATCCACGCGGACGAAGTCGCGGGCATCAATAGATTATAGTCTGAAATAACACAATATAGCTACTTTTGTCCCGGCAAATTAAAAACTTCCCGCGGGAACTTTTTTAATTCACGCAGACGAAGTCACGCGCATCATAATGTAGGTATAGGTACCAACATGATTTATTTAAAACATAATAATATAGGTAGTAACGTTTTATCGTTACTCCATTCATCGGCTGGCGGCGGCGGCGACAGCATGATTGCGCGTGCTTCTGCTACGAGCGCTCGATTGCGAATGAGTAGCGGGCAGTGTGTGGGAGGTCTCTCGCGCTCATATCGCCAGTCCTTTGACTCGCGCCCAAAAAACCGACAAAACAGGGAGCGATGCGCGAGGACGAGGAGCGTGGCGAGAGCATGGCGAGTATCGTTGCCACACGACGTCTCTGCCACCGTCCCACGCTACTTCCCACGTCACTCGGGCAGTGTGTAGCAGGGGGGTTTGACTCGCGCCCAAAAAACCGACAAAACAGGGAGCGATGCGCGAGGACGAGGAGCGTGGCGAGAGCATGGCGAGTATCGTTGCCACACGACGTCTCTGCCACCGTCCCACGCTACTTCCCACGTCACTCGGGCAGTGTGTAGCAGGGGGGTATCAATGATTGATGCAGAAGTTACGCGATCGCTCGGGGGATTCTAGGTATTAGCGTAACGTTTCCTGCCGTCTCTGACATGTTTCAACATGGCTGCAAGGTATACGATATAAAAAACGAGCTTCACGCATCATTGCATATTAAATCTTTTTATAGAACATACTTGGTTCCTTAAACTTATAAACCTTATTATGACATAACTGCACGATTAATTATATAGGTATGTCGTCATATTCCAGGGCCGCTACTTCGAATGTGCAGAAGAAAGCGACGAATACAGTTCGGATGAAGACTTCACTTCGTACAACCAAGAAAACAATCGCGGTCTATCACAACTAGTTGATGACGATGATGATGAGGTAATATTCTTCGTCCTAGGCCTTAGCATGTTCTGTTTAGTTAATCCGCGCCTTTTTGGTAAGAGGTCCGTCTTGTACGTGCCTTCATGGCGGGGCCCTCTTGATCAAGGGGCAAAGATGCCCCCTGAATACGAAGGCATATATAGGTACCTACTTTTATCCCGGAAAATTATAGGTCGCGCGAGAGACGAAGTCGCGGGCTTTAGCTTTATTTTTAACAATAGGGATGACCCACGTCAAAAAAATAAATATTTCTTACTGATTATTAAATATTCCTCCAAAAGACTTTAAAATTCACATACTCGGTTAGTTTTAAATTTGATAGCCATTTTAAACTATATAATAAAGAAAAAAAAGTGTGTTGAAATTTGATGACGACACAACTATGTATTTCATACAAACTTCCCTAGGAGCGTTTTTTTAAGTTTGCTGAAGAGTTGCTGATTTTAATCATCCCTATTCACAGGTATTCTTAGACCCGAAATCGGACAACGACAACACATCCACGGACTTACTTCTAGAAGATCCTACGTGTAAAGAAGAACGCTCGGTTTCGGAGGCACTGGATGACGAAGAGACAGACAAACAGCTTCAAATGGAGGTCGCTGCGAGCACATCGGCCATGTTTAATATGCTACTGTACCACCCTTTCTCTTGTACTATACAGTAAATAAAAAAAAACGAGTGTGCTAGAATGGCTTTAGACCACACGACTGAAGTAAAACTTAGTAGGTAACAGGCTGGCTATGACCGGAAGAGAGAAAGAAAATGTGTGCTCGCACCTCTCTCTCTGGTCCCTACAGTAATATACGAAACGTAACTCTCTCTATCTTCACTAACTTAATAAATCTCCATCTCAACTCCCGGTGGCCAAAATTGAAACTAATTTTTATGCCTATTTAGTTTTTTATTTTTTTTTATTTTTTACTAGCTGATGCCCGCGACTTCGTTTGCGTGGAATAAGTTTTTTAATTCCCACGGGAACTCCTTAATTTTCCGGGATAAAAAGGTCGACATTCTCCAGATCCTCAAACTATTATACCCATGCAAAAAATCACGTCGATCCGTAGCTTTGTTGCGGCGTGACTGAAGGACATACCAAACCAAGAAACAAACACACTTTCGCATTTATAATATTATTATGATAGATATTATGTAATAGCCACGTTGCCACCGGGTCAGTTAAGCTTGTCGGACATAATATTTTGAGACGGTCGTAATTCCTAATTCCATGATTTTGAGCCACGAATTATTTTTAATGTGGTCCTGAAAATATTGAAAAGAAAAATACACCATAGACTAGGTATATAGTTTTTTAGAAAGCAGGTAGGGATCAAGGGTGGTCACTGAGCTGTAACCCCTCTGCAATATCTGTGAATACCTAGATTCTTGCCTTATCAGTATTATGGCCTATTTTTGAGCATTATGCTGCAATTTAGCGATTATAATATTAGTATTTAATGACTGCTTGCAGTAAACATAACCTCACCAAAAACTATATATTTAAATAAAATAAGTAGGTAGGTAAGTATATACTTATGTATTTAAATAATAAATAAATATTTAAAACCACTACAAATATGAAAACACAAATATTATAAGGTGCATCGCATCTTATTCAAAGAGGATATACCTAATAATATTTTATGTAAGTTAAATATTATTAATTAATAAAAATTAAACTTTTCTCGCACTGTGCTTTGTAAGGCTTAAAAATAAAGTTTTATATAGGTGTGTTAAAAATATTTATAAATGTAAGTTATAACTGAGTACCTCATTCAACAGAGAATTTATTTAACTCGATACCTGATAATTACTATTTAATTATTTTTATTAGGTTTATTGATGGTGATTAGTTACATTAACTTAATTTTTATGTAAGAAATATGACCTATATTTATATTATAAAAGTAGTTACTTTTACATTTATTATATTATTAAAAATATTTTATTATTATTAAACAAGAGGGGTGTTGTGACCCCCCTAGCTTTGGCTGGGTATAAGCTTGCAATACCTATGTATTAAAATGTAATATTACGACCATATTCAATAAAATATGGGTCCAAAATAATAATTTCTTTTATTTCTACCACCTCTTTATATTTACTTTTTATAGTTGGTAGGATATAAACCATGTAATCAAAACAGGAAACGGGCTCAGAAATTCCCGTTGGTCAGACTAGTCAAACCACCAATCTAGCCACTGGGAAATACGGTTTTTTTTATCGTCTTCTAGTTAGTCTAATTTTATAAAGCGTGTACCTCACGCACGTCAGTAAGACGTAGGTATCCTAGCTCTATGGTACTTGGTACGTATGTACCACTACAGCCCATTATCGTCCCACTGCTGGGCACAGGCTTCCACTCTCATAGGAGAGAGGGAATTAGAGCTTAGACCCACCACGCTGCTCCAATATGTGGGTTGGTAACGCGAACGAAGTCGCGGGCGTCCTCTAGTATATAATATAACAGCTTTATCGAGAAAACACATTATTGTTAAAAGATTAAAACAGAACAGCCTGTATCTCGGATATCCAAAGTCCAAACGCTCCGGTGCTCTGTACTCGTACGATCGTGCATTGTTTTACTGAAATACCATGGAAATACCCTACAATTTTATTTTATTATGTATGATGCCGTTTGTTTACTTTATATCACTTTTTGTTCAATTGTTTCGTGTACTTTTACCTAATTGTTTAATGTAAGTTTATTTGTCCGCATAATACGTGTATTTATGTATTAAGTAGATCTGAGGAATGTGCAGCCCCCAGACAAGACTTATGGGGTGCTAAGAAACCATGAAAATGTAAAAAATTCTTTCATAATAATAAATAAATTGGAATTATTATCATGTTAGTGATAATTACCGGGACCGACGGCTTAACGTGCTCTCCGAGGCACGGCGATGAAACACCAACTTCCTAACTCCGAGCTATTACTGGGAAAAACCTAATACGCATTTATGGCCCGACCCGGGACTCGAACCCGGGACCTCGTCGGCCCCAGTCGAACATGTTAACCACTACCTTGACTAGACCAAAGAGGCAGTCCGTATGTATAGAAAATGTTAAATAAAACTATGTAAAGAAATTAAATTTCATTTTATTTAGGATTACATAATTGTCCATAAAATCATACCGTTATTTTATTAATTATTATTAAGTAAGTATACAAAAAATTAACTAGGTACTTTTTTCCATTTCCTGTTAAATATTAACAAAACCAACCGACGCACTTTCCGTGCCGCCGTAACCAAATCTCAAAACTTTATCATCTTAAAGTTTACAAAATCTACCTTTTCTTTTTTAATTTATTCTAATTTAATTTATTAAAAGTATATATTACATTGTTCTAATTCTAACCCGTTGCCCTACTGAGCAACAAACGCGACACGACTCGATTCGACGCGACAATATCAAACATTAGCTGACCATTCTTTTTTTTAATCCACTACAAGTTAGCCCTTGACTGCGATCTCACCTGATGGTAAGTGATGATGCAGTCTAAGGTCGTTCGTGGGGAGCATTCTATTTTATAACAAAATTCCACAATCTATTTTAAACTTGCCTTTACACAAGTTTAAGAAATCCATTAAAAGTATGAGTCATAAGTCATTTGACTCGCTCCAGCAATGCTAAGGACAGCGGTTACATAAATATACAGGCCTGAATCTAATGCTGTCCCTTTCTACAGAGGCATTATGAAAGGGACAGCAATACAATGGAGAAGTTTCCATTTTTTTAAAATTTATTATGAAAAATAAAACAAAAATATGACAGAATCATTAAAATATCTCAACAAATGAAAAAGTTATGGAACTTAAGTTGCGCTTGCATTCCGGTCGTGTGACGTCACACGACTTATAATAATTTAACAATCGACTTTTAATAATAATAAAGCCGAATAAAATAATGGACTTAACGAGACTAATAATTGAATTAAAAGCACTTAATTTGTGTGTGAAGATAATTTTGAAGTATTAAATCTAAAACTCACTTACAAAATTTCTCACTCGAGTAAGATACAGCAATCGATGTACACATTAAATAATTATACTTTATTAAATAATTCATTTCTCACTAATTTATTGATGGATATAAAAAAAACTGAACTGCCCCCCAATCATGTAAGAATGACCGATAAAATCGTTAAAAATCTGCGGCAAAGTTAATAAACCATAACAGCATTAAATTAGAGCTCAATTTCGTGTACCCATTCTTATACGTTTAGGTATGTACGATACTCAAACGTATAAGAATGGATACGCGAAATTGAGCTCTAATTCAATGCAGTTATGGTTTATATTACTTTGACCCTGCTCCTTTACCATTTGATGGACAATTCTTACATAATCGGGGGGCTGATTTATTAGTTTTAATCTATATTTTACTTCCGTTGCGTTAAATATATTCACATCATGAAACTTCTCCATTAGGGCCCTAAATATTTTAGTAAAGCGCGTGGGACCAATGTGTATTAGGCTCTTCACGAATCGTATCATAGAGGCGCCATCACAATAACATTAACCTAACTAACCTAGAGCTTAAATAAAATCGTAACTAATATTTACATATTTTTTCCTTCGAGCAATTATAAAACCCTCTTCACACTGACGCCTTATGAGTGTTTTCTCATAACTCAGTAAATTGATTGTGTCTGACCAAGAGTGTGTGATAAAATATGAGTGTGACGAAAAATATGGGTGACAACTGTTATTAATAAAATAAGTGTTGTTGAGAAAAAATCATTGTATTGTAACTATAACATGGTATAACAAGTTTATAAACGCAACTGATAGAGAATTAGTGAAAATTAAAGTTTCACTAAAGTTTCACTAGTAAATTAAAGTTCAGTAAAAAATTCTATTAGAATTTATAGTGTCATCAAATATTATTAAAAAAGGTAGCTATGATAATTATGAGTGAGTAATATGAAATATTATGAGTGCAATTGCAAATTTTTCATATTATTATTTGCGTTTTGCGGTAGGATGTATGTAAAAGAGGGCTATACATAAAAACTAATTAAGTCTAAATAATAATTTAAATCTAGAAAGTTCTCTAAGCTAAACTAAAACCTTATTCCAAATAACTAACACGAAAGTTAGGAAATTGTGCATAATTTCTATACAGGTACATTACATGATCATATTTTATTATTAAATTCTCGTTCAGTCGTTATTTTATTATGTTTTTGAGAGCTCCTTAAAATTAAAAGGACTTCTTATATTAATTAAAAAACTTCAAAATATGTCTGTAAGAAGTTCTTTTAATGTAAGGAAACTTAAGAGTATCACTTATTTGAAGGCGGAGTAACTTGGGAAATAATCAATGTATGTTATATCAACGGTCTAGTGTGCGCTGAGAATACAAAATGGCGGACAGTTAAAAAGGTTGGGTATCATAGAAGAAGGAATCTCTAGAATCAGGGTCAGCGTGTAACCGAAAGGGATAGGTAATACTATGAAACACCTCCCAAACGTCATACAAACGTCGGCACAATATATGGTTTGTTTGTATGCAATAGGCATAAAATCCGTGACACGCAGAAAGGGAGAGAAAAACACATATTTTTTTCTCATTCTATCTTGTGTAACATCCCAACACTGCATCTCTTTCATGTGGGAGTGAAAAGGAGATATGACGGCGTCTATATATCTTACTCAGTCTACGTTGGGTATCCTCAAATTACTAGTTTTTTTTATCCTTGAGTTTTGTCAACTATGAAATCCTGCCACATAATTATTATAGTTACTCTAAAATTATGAAATACCTTAAAATATTTAAGTCTATTCAGAGTTATTATAACTGCCAAATAACATTTAACCGAGGAATTTTGACAGTAATTGACAGGGCCAATTTGTTAACTTCTATTTGGCAATTAAAAAATCAGCCATGCAATTACAAATTAAAGTCCTAAAAAAAGCTTGATTAGAATGACAGCTGTCAAACGAATGTGACTACTGGTTACGTAAAAATGATTGTTGATGATGTTACAGTTTATCAATCGCAATAATCTCGGAATGGTTAAAAATCTTCTTCTATTATCTAAAATTCATTGTCGCTGCAAGCATCTATATAATATTATAAATGCGAAAGTTTGGATGGATGGATAGATGGATGGATGTTTGTTGCTCAATCACGCCAGAACGGCTGAACGGATCTGGATGAAATTTGGCACAAATATAGATTATAGTCTGAAATAACACATACTTAGGCTGCTTTTTATCACGGATGATGTAGGGGTTGTCGAAGAGTGACTTTGTGTGACAAGGGGTGGGAGGGGTCCTAAGTTTCGTGACGCCACATATCAAACTCTTATACATCTAAGTGTTAAAATGCCAAATTTGACCTATTAACGAAAAAAACTAAAACTTGAAAATATCTCCAAGTTTTGTTAATTTTTCAAATGTTTGATTTGATGTTGATTGTATTAAAAAATAATTTAAATGAAACTAATAATTTAATGGAAATAAAACTAATTTCGGAAGTGCCGTTTTAATTTAATAATTTCTAGATGTAAAATTGCAAGATATGTGACGTCACACTAGGGAGGGGGGTGTGTCTCACCAATGTGACCAACTGTGACAAGGACGGGGGGAGGGGTCAAAAAACCACGAATTTGCTGCGACAATGGATTTGGGCCAATAGTGGAAGAATGCTAACCAATCAGAGGATTGCAATTGTTACACTGAAGCTATCATTTCAAACGCTATAAAACTTGGTTGCCTGGAAAAGATCGCTTCAAAGTGATAAGGCCGCCATTTGTAAAAAAAAATAATTTTATTTTTATTGTTGTTGTTTAAATGTATTTCTCCTGTTTTTTGGTGTACAATAAAGAATATTTCATTCATTTTTAGTCGCCTCATCAAGATAGAAGCACAAGTGACAGCTTTCATTCTAATAAAGCTATATTACAATTCCTTTAGGTATAATATAAATATTTCTATATATACAAATTAATTTACTAATGCACCGTTCGTTTAACTTTAAACTAACATTACGACATTTTTCTGGCCTCTTGATCTGGGGACTGCTTATGGTCCAAACCAGAGGCCCTATTGGGGCTGATTCTGTATAACACAATCTCTAAACTAAACTAAAATGGCAGCTTTAAATCTAGTTCTGTCCCTTTCCGTAGGGAGTATTATGAAAGGGTTAGCAATATTTGTAATGCTCTAATTTTAGTTTAGTTTAGAGATTGTGCATTACAGAATAAGCCCCATTGTCTAAGCCAATAGTAATCATTTGACAGCTTAAAACGTATTACTCGAATTGTATATGGGGCCGGCGAACGCCACACGCAAATTCTATTCAATCAAAACTAAACTAAAATGGATAGTGCTGCCCCTTTCTGCCCAGAGTATTATGAAAGGGATATATAGAGCTCTCATTTTAGTTTAGTTTAGAGATGGTGTACAACAGAATTGGCCTCAATTTATGCTTAAGGCCCGTCCGGAGCATAACCACATGATTTAACACGACTGCCCAAAAAAAAGAGTGTAATTTTTTTACAGTTCCATGTATGTTTATGCGAGTTTCTTTATTCCGCCATAACTTCTAAATGCCTGAACAGATTTGGATGTACTTTAGAATCTTTACATCCTCCCCAGTGACAACGGCAGTAAAATTTTTGAAAACATTCAATATAGCAAGGCGGTCGTTGTTTTAATTTTTTAAATTATGTTCACTTTCGTATTTCCCGAACCCGCGGGATTTTCCGATTATTATGAGTGAAGCCATAGTCAAAAATATGTACTTATCAATAAAGGGGGTTGAAGATTTGTATGGAACGTGACCTACCTACCCGTTCCACTATTTGAATAGGGATGATGCTTATATCAAAAATAAATTATTTCTAACTGATTACAAAATAGAGGGTCTTCCAAAACACCTAAAATTCACATCCTCGGTTAGTTTTAAGTTTGATAAACATTTTAAAATATAGATTGAAGAAAAAAAGTGCGTTGAAATTTGATGACGTCACAACTGTGAATTTCATACAACTTCTATACTAGAAGTGCGTTTTTAAGTTTGATAAAGAGTTGCTGATTTGATTGAGTTGCCATCATCCCTATTCCAAAGCTGTATTGGTGGCGCCATCATCAAGTAAACTATAAACTTGACAGCTTATTTCTTGGAAACCTACCACTTTAGAAGACAAATCTTGTATTAATGCCAGCTATTGATTAATACAAGGTTTATGAGTGGCCATTATTAAAAAAAAATGGTGGAACCGCAGGTAGGCCAAAATATTCTAAACCCTTAACTCCCTACTAGGGAACCCTAAAATAGAACTATTTAAGATAATTAAGTAACATCATTTCTAATGTTCGGAAGTCATTTCGTTGGCAATACTTTACAGATATATAATATTTTATTGCAAAGTACTAACGCATAATAGGATTAAAATTAAAAGAGGGGCCTAATTTTCAGAATTAAAAAGGGGCCTCAATGGTTTAAGAACATAAAAGAGGCTTTATTTAAACTGAGAATTAAAATTGGCATGAAATACGGCTTTTTCAGGTCCCAGATGGGAAAGTAGATTTTGAAGAATGATGAATTCGAAGAAGATAAGATTTATAATTAAACCTTTGTTTAAAATGGGACCTTTAATTCACTATTTAAAGAGGCAATGAATGGCCTTGAAGAGGTTAAAAATTGGCCCTATTTCAGATTAGGGCTTTTATCAGGTCCAAGATGTATAATTTCAAGAGATGTTCAGAATTGCACAATTTTTTAATACTTTGGACATTCAATAGGGGCCTTTAATATTATAGGCATTATTGAAAAGAGGCCTTAATAGTTACTTAAAGTCTAAAGGCATAGATCAGGGGCCTAAGTTACGATTTATGCATTAAAAAGGGGCCCGACTTTAAACATGCATTTATGGTTTAGGTGTTTAATTAAATATCGGCGTTCGCTACATATTTCTTTTGTTCATACATATTTATTTATTAAAATCCACATATATTTTATTTTATTTTTAAGAATTAAAAAGGGGCCTACACAAATTCAATATTAAAAAATAGTCGGAAGTATTTAAATGTACCATGGATGTTTTTTTTATTACACAATATTATTTCTAAAATTGAATTGATGTCATGATTTAGAGGTATAGACATGTCTAGAAATTTAATTGAGCAAAATAAAACTACACCAAAATATTTAAAAAATTTAACCAAAAATGTGTTTTTTCAAGGCGCAAAGTTTTGTTTTGCCGATTGTCTGTGTTAAAAAAAACCGCTTATTTGAAATGAAATTTGAAACTTGAAATTTTTATTTCAAAATGGACATATTTTTTTGACGTTTAAACTATCATTAAAGTTAAAACCGATATATTTGACGTATTTTATAGTCAAATTATTGATTATAAAATTAATTACACTATCCTACATTTTTGTGCTTTGCTCACTTATGGTGTTTAATAAATCCCATAAATACCTCAAATGAGATGAGAAATGAATAAATATGAAATTTAAGCGATTTTCAAAAGCTGTAACTTTAATATTTCAGTATACAGTGCTTATTAGTTCTGTTATTTTTTTATAGTTTGTATATGTACTATGTAGTTGCCTCAAATTCAGTTGTGTGTCCTAAAATTGTGATAATTTTTATACTATACATATTTATTACTCAGTCCTTGTTTTTTTTTTTCTTAATTTATAATAGATGTCTAAAGATGTTATACATGTTAGTACATTTTATTATGGTTGTAATTTTTATAGTCTAATTATATTAATTTATCATCTTAACTTACCAAATATTATTATTTATACAACTTTTTCTTATCTTGGTTTCTGTCAAAAAAAGGCATTAAAATTTTCTCTATCTTAAGAAGACAGCTAAGAGATCATTATCTAACGAATGAAAACTGAAAAAAAAAACAAATTTTAAGGCCCTTCTAATATTTTTTGTAAAATAACAACTTTAAAATTATATTATGCATTTAAATTTTGAGTTGAACTTTTCAGTTTTCAGGCATAATTTAAACTCACCCGGTATTTTTTAAAGATTTTTGACAGCAACTTAAGTCGTGACAGCTGTCATCCAGTCCGTAAGATAATTATTATTTGACATTTAGCAACTACAGCAATTGTGAACTGGTGTTTGCTCTGCAGGATTTTTGACAGTTAGCAACTATGGCAGACCTAGTTGCACAGTCAATCTAGATCACGATTCGCAATCAAAATCAATTGTATTGTATGTCATAAATCTATGACAGGTTGTGACTGTTGTTGCTAAATGTCAAAAATCTTGCAAAGAAAATAGCAGCAGGGCGATTGTGTAAAACCTGCATCAATCATTAGATAGATAGATAGATAGATAGATTGTACTTTATTGCACACATAAAAGAATACAAAGTAAAGTTAACTAAAAACTAGGTATGCAAAGGCGTTCATTGTTACAGTCTCAATTGTTTTGATTGGCTGAATTTGTGGCATTTTGGCTGCATCAAGGGATTTTGGCCAATAATGGAAGCGTGTTAACCAATCAGAGGTGATTGCAATCGTTACACTGTAGCTTTCATTTTTAGCTAATCGCCCTGCATGCTGCGACTGAAGTTGCTAAATATCAAAAGTCCTTACACAATAAGTCCGAAGGCATACCGATTAAAAATCACCTATCAACACCTATTGCACACACAAATCACTGTCACTAACTATTGTAATCCTTATCACATCTATCATCGTGATCCCAATATTTATGGTTGCGTGGCACTTCCGTGACGTGTCTCTTCGGAGGGGTTTTGGACCTCCCTTCTCCACTGTTTCTCCGGTTCAACCTCCCTTGGGACTGTCTGGAATCCCGTGAACTTCTGGAAACGGATCTAAATTTCTCCTCTTTAGGTTCCTCATCGTTAACGTTATCTTTGGAACGCTGTCTAGTCCAATTTTTCTTTTTATTCGAGTCCTCATTTAAACTCAAATCGCTTTTCTCTTTCCTCCAATTCTCTATAGGTTTTTTAACATTCGCCGTTTGTTGGACTTCGCTGTTAACCCGTTCAGGTTGGGTTACATTTGTTTCTGTTGCAGTAAACTGCGGAACAAATTCTGGGGCGTTATAATTCGGTTGGTTCTGAAAATTCTGTATATACGCCCCGTCGCCTTGTTGCAAATAATTTGCGTAATTCTCTTGATAATTATTGAAGTTAGGGGGTGGATAATCTGGTACGACGTAATTTTGCATGTTCGGTGGTAAAACGGTCGGGTTGAAAACCGGTTCGGATTCCTCTTTGGTCTCGTCGGATTGTCTCCAGGAATTCAAATCATATCTCTTCGTTAAGTTAATCTTCGTTGTCCAAGTATCAAAGGTTTCTTGAGTCATTTGTTCCTGTCTTAACAACCCGGCGCCCGCACCCAATATAGGTCTCAGCTTGGGTTTTGTATCGTCATCATTGCTTAAACTGATCTGGGATAAATTCTGGCTCGCTTTATCAGCATCCGAACTAACGTCTGATCTGTAATCTGTGTCTTTATTCTTCCATGATCCGTATGTGACTTCGCTAAAGCTCTCGTCCATGGTCAAGTCTAAATGGGCTGCGTAGAATTGTTGTAATGTGTTGGGTAAAGGGAGGAATTTGTTCAGGCAAAGATCTGCGGAGAGCAACATCCATATAATGCTGACGGGCGGTGGGCTTAACAACCTGAGTCGTATTGATATGGATAGGTCGTCTAATTCTTGAGCTAACACCGATAGTAGTTCCCTTCCGTTTTGCATTAGCTGAAAATTAAAAAAAATATAGGTTACTTGACAGTTTTTTGATTTCATGGGGTACTATTTAATTTTCCTTAAAAGAGATAGATTATACTATGGAATAGCACATAGGCTACTTTTTATCCCGGAAAATTAAAGAGTTCCGCGGGACCAGAAAACCTCAATCCACGCGTACGAAGGCTCGGACAGCAAGTAATTTATAAAACACTAGCTGATGCCCGCGACTTCGTCCGCGTGGATTGAGGTTTTCTGGTTTCCGCGGGAACTCCTTAGTTTTCCGGGATAAAAGTAGCCTATGTGTTATTCCAGACTATAATCTATCTCTGTGCCAAATTTCATCCAGATCCGTTCAGCCGTTCGGGCGTGATTGAGTAACAATACATCAATCCAAACTTTCGCATTTATAATATTTTAAAACATGATGGTGATAATGAATTACGGTATCTACACTAATATTATAAAGAGGAAAGATTTGTATTTTTGTATGTAACAAATAAACTCAAAAAGTACTGGACCGATTTTAATAATTCTTTTTTCATTAGAAAGCTACATTATCACTGAGTAACATAGGCTAGGTATATTTTATTTTCAAAAAAATTAGAGATCCTTCCGAAAATTGCAATATTGTGAACCAAGTCGGAAAAAATCGTCTCTTTTGAGAGCTTACGTGGCGTGCGCTGCGTAAATAGTTAAAGTTACACGAAAACAATGTATGGGGAAATTGTTCCTCTCAAAAAGTTCTAAAAAAAAGTCCGCGACAGCATGTATCTATCTTTTAAGGTTGACTCACAATAACCATTTCTGTGATTTTCAAATTTGGTCTTTACCAATGCTTTACTTGCGAAGGTGTTTTTACCGACATAGTATGAATCCTTATCAAAATAAATATGTTATTCATCTCAAGTATCTAATTAAGATAAAAATTGTCCTGTACATCATTTAATTTAGATGAATATCTTATGAGATATCATAGAAATAATGTAACGTGCAAGGGAAAATGGAATATAATAATCTGAGGGCTGGCGGCTGTGGTGAGGAAGGGGCGTACACTCTTACAATGTAATATTGAAATGTAAAACCTGCCCACTGCCCACTGGCTATAATAGGTATAGACTATTAGGATTATTAGTGCTGCCCGTGCGAAGCCGGGGCGGATCGCTAGTCTTAAATAGTTTTAAGATACCGTAATTCATTATCATTAGCTACGAGGGTTCCAAACACGCCCAGGTCTGAGAGGAGCCCACAACAAACTCAGCAGCATTAGTTACTATATTTGCAACTAACGTGAATTGCAACTGCGCATGTTTCGTCACTGGCTAGCAATGCGCGCATGTACAGTATTAGCAGATTAGACTTTGTTGCTGTTACAATCACGAGATTTGTCCTTTGCCTTTCGAAATAGGCATAAAGTTTATACTTTTGTTACGATAAGTATACCATACAAACTTACCAGTTTAAATTGTAATTACGTGAAATACGAGATTTATAACTGCCGAGGTTTTGAATGTTGACTTCAAATGTTACGAGTGTTGCAACTGCGTAAATTACCAGAGATGGAACTAAAATAATTACAAATACTACAACTGCCATGAGTCGCAACTGACGTAGTTACGACAGCCGCAACTATGGAACTAACGAAATTTGCAACTGCATATATTACGAAAGTTGCAACTGCGATAGTTACGTGAGTTACAACTAGGCAACATGATAAGGGATAAAGTACGTCACACGTTAAGGGGGAGGGAGGGGGTTGATGAAGTGTGACATTGTGTGACAAGGGGCGGGAGGGGTCCTAACTTTCGTGACGTCACATTTCAAAATCTCAGTGTTTGAAATATTACTTAAAAATATTTCCAACTCTATCTGTATCTGTAAGGTTTAAATTGTTTTGTTGGCGAGTTTTCTAGATGTTTCTAGACGTAAAATTGCAAGATATGTGGAGTACACACTAGGGAGTGGGGGGGTCTCACAAATGTGACAAGGACGGGGGAGGGGTCAAAAAATCACGAAATTAGTGTGACGTACTTTATGGATGACCCCTAAGTGGTAGTTACGTGAGTTGCAACTAGGCAACACGACAAGTGGTAGTTACGTGAGTTGCAATTAGTCTCTCACCTGTGTTGCTAGACTGCGATGTGCTCTAATGTCGTCACTGGCCAGTAATGCGCGCATGTACTGTAGAAGCGGGTTGGCTAGTATGTGGACTTTGTTGCCGTTGCACAATCGGGCCTCTGAAATGTTAATTGAAACGATTGGACGACCTCCGTGGCGCAGTGTTGAGCGCTGTTGTCATAACGTGCGGAGGTCCCGGGTTCACGGGTCAATGAGGGAATTTATAATTTCTGAATTTTTCCTGGAAGCGTGGCGGGAGGCTTCGGTTGTGGGTAGCAGTGGCGTGCAGTTCATAGAGGCATAAAAGCATTGCTCACCCAAGTGGAAATACGTCCATGCTCATTTTTTATCAAGAGGGTCAGTAAATAGGTACCTGCCCCCCGATTACGTAAGAATTGTCGATCAAACGTTAAAGATTTTCGTCAAAGTAAAATAAACCATGACAGCATTAAATTAGAGCTCAATTTCGTCTGCCCATTCTTATACGTTTAGGGTATCGTACATACCTAAACGTATAAGAATGGGCAGACGAAATTGAGCTCTAATTCAATGCACTTATGGTTTATTTTACTTTGACGAAAATCTTTAACGTTTGATCGGCCATTCTTACATGATTGGGGCCCAGGTCAGGTTCTGACTTACCAATGCCTACCCTGGCTTCAAACCCTGTGCAACCCACTGGTGGGTAGTTACCATACTGACGGCAAAGACGTGCCACAAAGCGAAGCGCGGGATTAATATGCCATGCCCCTAACTGGTTAGCACGCTACCATCTTAGACTGCATCATCACTTGCAATCAGGTGAGATCGCAGTCAAAGAGCTAACTTGTAATGGAAAAAAAACATGTAGGACAACTTGTGCCAGTTATGATAATTTGACTCTACCACTGGTTCGGAAAGCTAATTCAACTAAAAAGAGCCGGCAAAAACTCAGCAGTTGCTCTTTTCATAAAAAGAAAAATATTACACTTAGTAAATTATATACAATGCATATGTTATGTAACAAGACATATTACACTGACTTGTGGGTTGCTGGATGCGAAGCCGGTTGCTTCCATGCAACTTTGTCATCGAGGAAATCATCAATAGTACAATAACCTCGACTTAACAGATGCTGTTTATCACAGTCTTTAAATTCATGCAATGGCAAACCCAGAAACTCCTCTGGAACCTAGCCCTAGGGGCCTAGACAGTTCAAAAATAAAACTTTACCTGCAAAATAATCTCCCATAAGATTTGCTGCATTTATCAAGTATATGGGGTTTGATCGCTCCAATATGTCCAGTTCTGTAAAATAAAAGTTATATATTCATTTCATTGAAATTGTTTGTTACCAAACTAAAGGTTGAGGTTGTTTTTTTTATCAGACTTTTTATGGCTCAGTTGTTTTGTTATCACAAAACATTGACGAAATAACGGAGCTTTGAGTAATTTTGAGATTCAAAAACGGGTGAGGTTCAGTAATTTTGGAATTCAAAACGGGTTAGGCTCAGTTATTTTGAGATTCAAAACAGGTGAGTCTCGGTTATTGTGATATTCAATACAGGTGAGGCTCAGTTATTTTGGGATTCAAAACGGGTGAGGCTCAGTTATTGTGTGAGTTTCAATACAGGTTACTGATTAGGCTTATGGGGTTTAATATAACTGCCATACCCCTAACAGGTTAGCCCGCTACCATCTTAGACTGCATCATCACTTGGCTAACTTGTAGTAGCATAAAAAAAAAGTTGAGGCTCATCTATTTTGGGATTCAAAACGGGTTGCAGTTATTGTGAGATTCAATACAGGTGAGGCTCAGTTATTTTGGGATTCAAAACGGGTGAGGTTCAGTTATTATGCAATTCCGAATTGTAGAGGCTAGAGAGAAATAGCCAAGTTATTTTGTGATTCAGATCTGCACTTACTAGTGAATGTTCCCTGCATAACGATATTGAGTAGGGCCGCTCTAAGCAGCTGTCTTTGCTGTCGTGTGAAGGAGGCCCCTACGGCCGCCAACTTGGCAGACGGACAGACACACTTCCGCATTTATAATATTGGTATGGATAAGGATTCGAAAGCTCTATTTATTTTGCGATTCAGAACTTGAGAAACCAAGTTATTTTGTGATTCGGAACTTTAAAAAAAAAAATTATAAATAATTAATAAATACATGATAAATTATAAATATCTAACTATATAAAGCTCGTGTAAGTAAGTTTATGATATTATATTTATTATTTGAGTATATATTATGTTTATTTTATTTTTATATTTATATTGACATTTTTTATGTAAAATAGTATGTAATTATAGTATGTACTGTTAAGTAAGTTTATTATATTGTAATAACCCTCGTAGCTTTAGTTTTAAGATACCGTAACTGATTATCACCATCATGTTTTTTATGTAAGTAATTTTTTACGTCAATAAGTGTACAGTGTACCTATATTGAATAAATGAATTGAATCTTGAATCTTGAATCTAATAGTTAGTTGTTTTTTTTTATTTTTTTTTTTATTGGTGATAGGCTTGCGCTTGACGACAATCATGCTTAGTGCAAAGCAATGATGAGGTGTAATAGTTAAGTAGTTAGTAGGTTGTTATAAATTTTCTTTTAGAAATTTACACGCGTGCACCGCCCTGTCATCATGCAACCAATCTCCTTTCTTAGAAAGGTTGCCTGGAAGAGATCACTCATAGTGATAAGGCCGCCTTTACACCGTAACAAGTTGTAAATCCTGTCACCATTAGTTTTACCTCTGTTTTGTTATTTGTTTGTGTGTAATAAAGTGTTTTTACTTACTTACTTAAGAAGACAAAGTTATTTTGTGATTCAGAACTGCACTTACTAGTGAATGTTCCCTGCATAACGATATTGAGTAGGGCCGCTCTGAGCAGCTGTTGTCTCTGCTGCCGTGTGAAGGAGGCCCCTACGGCCGCCAGCTTGCGTGACGTCACCGAGCTCTGTAGGGCTGCGGCTCGGAATGTTGCGAATGCTTGTCTGTAAAATAATTAAAAAATATAACCTGGGGGTTTACTCTCTTTCTCTAAAACGAAACTTCGTAAACGAACGAACGAAATTTCGTTAACTCCTCTCCTACATAATATTATCTCTATGCTCCTCTCTATTTCGTTTTCGTACACGCAGACGAAGTACGGATCCATAGACAATTTTCGTGATTGGATTGAACGATTTTGTGTGGGTCTAATAACCGACAAATTACGTTCGTTTGCGAAGTTTCGTTTCAGAGAAAGAGAGTAGACCCCCTGGACTTGCCTATAGTAACAGCCGAATTCAAATTCAAATGTTTTTTTATTAAAATAAACTTTTACACGTACTTTTTAATCGTCAAGTGAATCTACCACTGGTTCGGAATGCCATTCCTACCGAGAAGAACCAGCAAGAAACTCGGTGGTTGCTCTTTTATTACTTATATCAATGTTTTTTATTCAAATAAACTTTTACAAGTACTTTTTAATCGTCAAGTGAATCTACCACTGGTTCGGAATGCCATTCCTACCGAGAAGAACCAGCAAGAAACTCGGTGGTTGCTCTTTTTAGATAATTCATTTACAATTTATCATTATTACTTATATCAATGTGTACATAAGTAACCGCTGTCCTTAGCATAGTCCCCAAAAATGCAAAGGCCATAATGAAACATAAATGTGAGATGTATGGATTTATTTAATGACTAGAATCTAGAATCTAGATGATGCCCGCGACTTCTTCCGCGTGGATTGAGGTTTTTGGTTCCCGCGGGAACCTTCTTTAATTTTCCGGGATAAAAAGTAGCTTGTATGTTATTCCAGACTACAATCTAGCTGAGTGCGAAAGGGGTTGTTTCAAATGTATATGGAGCCTGGGCCAGGTATTTGTACGGTATTTCAAAATGTTCGGGGTCATAAAATAGTAAAATTTTTTTCTTTATTTCTTACTAAAAAGTTCAATTTACGAGGTACAATGCGAAATTATTTTGCAAAATGAAAGCGCAACAACATGCGTCCATTTTGACATTGACGTATATTACAGTGTCATGATGACATTTGACATAAAATTACCTGGGAAATGTGAATTTACCCTAAAATATCCAACAGCAGTCAGATTGATGGATGGATGCGCTGCGAGAGTTGCTATTCTACAAATGTACCTAATTAAACATTTTATTTTTGTACCTCTTAATCACTGTAAAACTGCCAAAAAGCATATTTTAATTTGTTTTCTATGATTTTATACTATTTTTTGGAATACTGTACAAGTACCTGGCCCAAGATGAAACAACCCATTTCATCCAGATCCGTTCGGCCGTTCTGGTGTGAAAAGTAGCAAATTTTGGAAATGTTTGAGTAATTTTTTTTTGAATTTAATAAAACTTTTTTCGTTAACAACTTCATTTGGTAAGGCATTGCTCCCTCAAACTGTATAGTTTTAGTACCATAAGTTTTAGTCCTAGCTTTTGATAATTAATTGTGATTTATGTTTGTTACGTGTACCAAGTTTATGTAATTTAGTTTTAAAAGTAATTTGTGTGTGAATTGAATTTAAAAGAATTTCATTTGCTAAAACTAAAACCAACTATGGCCAAAATAGATTTTTAATCAGAGCATGTAGCATTTTCAATAAAAAATATGTACAATTAGACCAGTTTCACCTCAGCATTGGAAAATTCGTAGCAGAATTAAAAAAAATTAGATAAAGTAGGTACATATTATTGTGTAGAATATATAATATATTATATTGGTAACTAAATTTAAATTCAATTCTATAGACACTTGTAATAATTGTAACTTCACTATTTATTTATTATTGCTTTGTATTTCACATAATAACTCCCGCACTAACCATTACATTTAGCTCAATAGTGAATACTTAAATGGCGAATGTGCAAATTAGATGTAAGTAGTTATTTGATAATTAATATGCTGTATGTATTCCAATAAAGAGAAAAAAAAAAAAAAATTACTGAAACTTACTGTAGTCTGGCCTCGTCTGGGCACATGTTAGTGACTGAGGTCTCGAAATGACGCAGTTTCCTGTTGAACTGTATTCCATCTTCACCCGGAGAGAACTGCTCCAACTGAAATCAAATCAAATATAAATATTTATAAATGCGAAAGTTTGGATGGATGTATGGATGTATGGATGTTTGTTACTCAATCACGCTCCAACGGCTGAACGGATCTGGATGAAATTTGGCGCAGAGATAGACTATAGTCTGGAATAGCACATAGGCTTTTTATCCCGGAAAATTAAAGAGTTCCCGCGGGAACCGAAAAACCTCAATCCACGCGGACGAAGTCGCGGGCATCAGCTAGTAAATATTATAAATGCGAAAGTTTGGATGGATGTATGGATGTTTGTTACTCAATCACGCTCCAACGGCTGAACGGATCTGGATGAAATTTGGCGCAGAGATAGACTATAGTCTGGAATAGCACATAGGCTACTTTTTATCCCGGAAAATTTAAGAGTTCCCGCGGGAACCGAAAAACCTCAATCCACGCGGACGAAGTCGCGGGCATCAGCTAGTAAATATTATAAATGCGAAAGTTTGGATGGATGTATGGATGTTTGTTACTCAATCACACTCCAAGGGCTGAACGGATCTGAATGAAGTTTGGCACAGAGATAGACTATAGTCTGGAATAGCACATAGGCTTTTTATCCCGGAAAATTAAAGAGTTCCCGCGGGAACCGAAAAACCTCAATCCACGCGGACGAAGTCCCGGCCATCAGCTAGTAGACCATAAAAATGTTTAATATTGGATAGAAGCAGGCGTAACTTTGCGGAAGTCCATGATAATGAAAGAACTAGAAGTTTAATTTGCTATAATCCGCCACAGTAGGTAAATCTATGTGGTACAGTGTGTATCTTGCACTTGTAGCTTGCGATACAAATCACACCTGGATACAAATCTTCCAAACTATTCTCAACATATTATGTTTCACTCCGACACCGGAGCATCTTTAAGAGATAATGGGGCTGATTTTGTAGTGCACAATCTCTAAACTAAACTAAAATTAGAGCATTACAAATATTGCTAACCCTTTCATAATACTCCCTACGGAAAGGGACGGAACTAGTTTTAAAGCTGCCATTTTAGTTTAGTTTAGAGATTGTGTTATACAGAATCAGCCCCATTGACTTGACAATGCACAATAGGGATGATGCCGTTGCGAATTGCGATGTCCGATGCGTTGAAATTTTATGACGTCACAACTGTGAATTTCATACAACTTCCATACTACAAGTGCGTTTTTAGGTTTGATAAAGAGTTGCTGATTTGATTGAGTTGTTATCATCCCTATTGTAAATTTACCTACAAGACTTTACAAGAAGACAAGCAAGATACAGCTACTGTGGTACACCTAATACCACATAGATTTACGTACTGTGGCGGAATATAGCAAATCAAACTTGTAGTTCTTTCATCATTTATCATTTATCGAGGACTCACCAGAACCAGCAGTGGAGCAAATTGCTCATCCACATGGAGCAGTTCCACCAGGGACTCGTCATCGCAGCGCTTCTCCACCGTCTCCTTGACAGGCTTGTCATCTTTGACAGGCTCCTCCATGTCCGGTTTGACGGGCTCCACTTTTGACAGGTCTGAAATTGACGGTTTACCTGTAATGGATTAGCTTCAATACATGAATTTTTAAATTTTAAATAATCAAATCAAATAAATATTATAAATGCGAAAGTTTGGATGGATGTATGGATGTTTGTTACTCAATCACGCTCCAACGGCTGAACGGATCTGGATGAAATTTGGCACAGAGATAGATTATAGTCTGGAATAGCACATAGGCTACTTTTTATCCCAGAAAATAGAAGACTTCCCGTGGAAACCGAAATCCTCAATCCACCCGTACGAAGTCGCGGGCTTCATCTAGTAAATAAATAAATACTGATCGATTTTAGTAAATGCGCGTCCATCTTAGGCAGCTTCATTACTTCCTAGGCATAATTAGGGTCAAGCATAAGCCTATAACGAATAAAAAAATATTGGCAGTCATAGGGACTGCTAATAGAAGTGGAAACGGATATTCAAAATAATTAAAAAAAAAAAATTAAAAAATAAACCTTAAAACTAAGGCATTAATTACGAATCATACTAATATTATAAATGCGAAAGTGTGTTTGTTTGTTTGTTGGTTTGTCCTTTAATCACGCCACAACGGAGCAACGGATCGACGTGATTTTTGGCATCCAGGGTATAGTTGAGGACCTGGAGAGTGACATAGGCTACTTTTTATCCCGGCAAATTATGGAGTTCCAGAGGGAATCAAAAAAAACTTAAACCACGCGGACGGAGTCGCGGGCATCAGCTAGTGTAGAATATTTATATTTAAGCCCTTTTCGTCTTCCACAAGTTTACCCCCTACGAAAAAGTGCTCAACGGGGCTAAAGAAGTTTTTACTTCAAAAAATATATATCTACCTGTAACTCTAGGGTTGATGTCAGCGGGTGTGCGTGCTGCGTTCTTCTCGTCCAGGTCTGTCTCGCCCGGCCGTAGCGCCTTCTGCGGCAACTGGTGGCGCCCCGTGTAACCGCGACCGCGTCCTGTGGACGACATATTTTCCTAGAATAGAAGTAAAGTTTTGCATCATGATAAAGTTGTTTTTGTTGGAGACTACGCCTCACAACCGGTTTACATGGCGGTTTCTACATGGCATTGTACCGGAATGCTAAATCGCTTGGGGGCACGTCTTTGCCGGTAGGGTGGTAACTAGCCACTGCCGAAGCCTCCCACCAGTCTAAGTTTTGAGGCCCAAAAAAAGGAAAGGGGAAAGGTTGGAGGAGGCTTTTGTCAACAGGCAAAGAGATTGTCGAGGCGATGTAAGATTCAATAGTGGTTAAGATTAAGAAATGTAAATGTCTGAATAAAGGCTTTATTTATTTATTTTGGATTTGAGGCCCATTCAGGGATCTATACATATAAAAAGACGTATTGACCGACTGATCTATCAACCTACAAGTACTGGGGTAATGGGTGGGTAGGTGGCTTGTATTCATGATAGTAGGTTTTATCTATGACATGCAGTGGATTTTTCAGGCACCTTCAAATAGGATCTTAGTACCAGTTCTCAAGGTTGATCCTGGAGGGCAAAAGAACACCTGAAAGAGAGAGGAGGAAGTGGACGACATGAAGATTTGACAAGGCAAATCAGCAACTTTTCTTCAAACGTCAAAACTCATTGGGCTTTTGTATAACTACTGAACTGGGACATTATCAAAATTCACTTTTTTGCTTCAATCGATAGTTTGAAATAGTTTTTAAACTTGATATTACGACTTTTGGGGAGATCTTTTATTTAATAATCACTAAATAAAAACCTGTGATTAAGCACAGCCCCCCTAGCATGGGCCGAGACAATTTTCTCCCCGAGGAAAGGATAAAAATTTTATTCCTAAATAAATAAATAAAAACGCTAAATAACGGTGGATAAATAGTCCCCCGAGTCCCCGTGAAATGTCAAACAGGGATAAACTTCTCCTCTCCCCTGTTGCCGTGCTCTGAGAAGTGGATAAGTTAATTTTATCTCTTGTCAGTGGATAAAATTGGGGGATAAAATTTTTATCTCCGGCCCATGCTAGCCCTGCAGGGCTTCACGGGGACTCGGGGGACTATTTATCCACCGTTATTTAGCGTTTTTATTTATTTATTTAGGAATAAAAATTTTATCCTTTCCTCGGGGAGAAAATTGTCTCGGCCCATGCTAGGGGGGCTGCTGGTCTGGTGACAACTAAAAATGTAAATAAAACTTAACAAGGTGAACAAAACTGAATGAAAATTAATAATGAAAGACATAATTAAACAGTAGGTATCCTTGGCGCCGATCAAATCTCTGAACTGAGGTGCGAGTGCTTGTTTGCCAAGTTTTCATACACAATGTCGAAGTCAACGTAATACTACGTGCGAAACTATGCTATTGCGACGCGTCTTGTGGTCAACTTCAGATGCAACTATTTAATTGATGCCAGCTGTAAGGGGTCATCCATAAAGTACGCCACACTAATTTCATGATTTTTTGACCCCTCCCCCGTCCTTGTCACAGTTGGTCACATTTGTGTGACGTCACATATCTTGCAATTTTACATCTAGAAACATCTTGAAAACTCGCCAACAAAACAATTTAAACCTTACAGATACAGATACAGTTGGAAATATTTTTAAGTTTTTTGTTAATAGTTCAAATTTGGGATGTATAAGATTTTGAAATGTGACGTCACAAAACTTAGTACCTCTCCCACCCCTTGTCACACAATGTCACATTTCGTCGACCCCCTCCCTCCCCATTAACATGTGACGTACTTTTTGGATGATCCCTAAGAGGCAGCAGTTGGTTAGAACATGTGTTATGTTTCCTAATATAGCTGAAAAAACTAAGATCCAGTAAATTTATAAGACAAAGTTGGAAAATCAGTATTTGGGCTATATTTCTATACTAATATTACGAATACAAAAGTTTGGATGGATGGATGGATGTTTGTTACTCAATCACGCCAGAACGGCTGAACATATCTGAATGAAATGTGGCACAGAGATAAATTTAGTATGAAATAACACAAAGCTATACACACAGGCTAATTTATCGCAGAAAATTGAAGAGTTCCCGCGGGAACCGAAAAAGCTCAATCCACGCGGACGAAGTCGCAGGCAACCAGCCTAGTTCTGTATAAAACTTGGCAAATGCCGATAGGTAACTAGAATAAATAAATAAAAACGAATACATCAAATTATCATAAATCATAACACATTTATAAAAAACATATAACTTTACACTAATACATATACCAAACACTTTGTTTTCCCAAGTAACCAAGATAAGTCATGTTTACCAAGAAACCTTACAAGCAACCTTTAATATATTTACACAATGTGACGAGTAAATAACGGTATTATTAACTTACAACACAGGTTTAATTACGTAGGACAAAGATACGGAGTAAAATTGACGTCTTTATTATGCATGTTAGTCTTTTATTCCATGGCAAAATATCGAGACGCATTTGAAACGATTGACGTAAAGGAATAAATGAAAATGTACATTTAAAACAACTTCATGTTTAATTTATAGTGTCCTCGATATATATCACAGAGATTTCTAGCCTCCAATGTGAAGTGAGAACTGTGAGTTTTGACCGGTGCAGCACCTTTGATGACGATTTGACTGGAGGCTTTTTGAATTTTCCTTATCGATTAACCCACGCCATGGTGCTTTGTTAACAGCGCAAAATGTGTACAATCATTTAACTATATTAGATTTGTAAGTTTTTACTCACCAAATGGTAACCTATTAGCGGGTTTTGTTAGTTATTTAATTTATCTACTTTTGTTTCACGTAGCGGTTGTCATGCATTTCATTTTCCATAATGGCGACGCTAGTGATTTCATCTTTCGATTTGACATTTCGATCACAGATAAGTTTTGAAAACTTTTACCGATTTTTATGGATTATTATTGTATAAAAGTGTAATTTTAAAATAAACATGCCAGGGTACGCAATAGCATTTAGCAATACACATTTTCTTTTTTAAAAGGCAATAATATGGAAAATCGGTTAAGTTCTGAACCGGATCGGATTAACTCGATAGTTTTTAAGGTGGACTACACGGGTCTGCCCGCGAAATTCAAATTTAATTTGGTTTTTCGCAATTTATAAACTAATACGACAAAGTAGGCTTATGGTATTCTAATTGCGCCAATGGCAGTATAATCTTCACAGGGTTATATAAAAATCTTAACTTGAAAGTGTCCAGTTTAAGAAATTAGTCAGAATATCGAGTTGGATGTGAGTTACTCACAAATTAGTCGATAATCTGATTAATTACTTAAACTGGACACTTTCAAGTAAAGATTTTTATATAACCCTGTGAAGACGATACTGCCATTGGCGCAATTAGAATGCCATAAGCCTACTTTGTCATATTAGTTTATAAATTGCGAAAAACCAAATTAAATTTGAATTTCGCGGGCAGACCCGTGTAGTCCACCTTAACCAATTATTGTATTATAGTTACATAGTTAGTAGTTACCTACATTAATAAATTATTATCATTTTTATAGTTTAGTGCACAATACATAAGCATATTCCATAATTTCATTAGGTAGATACTTTATTTTTTAATTTCAAAGGAGCTTTACTAAATTTTTTTTAATTTCCGGCGTAAATAGGAAGATTAATTATAATTATTTGAGCTTTGAGGTTGCTGAAAATCTTCCTTCTTGCTCCCACCTAACCCTTCATTAATGTGCTCTTTACTGTGCTTCACTAGGAAGATTCTTAATTCTATATTTTTTTAAATGTATAATCTATACAAACCACAGACAACTCTGTGATACAAACCTTGTTAAAGTAGGTTGAATAGTGAATACCTAAATACCTAAAAAAGGAAAAAGAATGTGTCACATTGTAAACAAACTTATATTGTTTTTATGGTTTCAAATAAAAACATGTCATCATCTATCGTTTAATATTCTCCTTTAGTAACTCTGCTTTATCCTTTTATTTATATAATTCTATGAATAACCTGATAGAATTATATAAATAAAAGGATAAAGCAGAGTTACTAAAGGAGAATATTAAACGATAGATGATGACATGTTTTTATTTGAAACCATAAAAACAATATAAGTTTGTTTACAATGTGACACATTCTTTTTCCTTTTTTACGTATTTAGGTATTCACTATTCAACCTACTTTAACACCCCCACTGAATCAACAATACCTAAATATTGTGCACAGAAATTAAATTTAGATTTGCACAAACTCTTAGTTAGAAAATCAGCTGGCATTACATTCGTCTCGCAATATTTTATAACAATTTCTTTTGCTTCAGCCAATTCTCTAACATAATGATATCTTATGTTAATGTGCTTTGATCTTCTGCCTACTGCTGCAGTATAAACCAATTTACTAGCACTCTGGCTATCACTATACAAATCTATGCTATATGTATTTCCTGTGATTTCTTTGAAAAGCCCTTTGATATAAACAATCTCTTTTGAAGCTTCACAAAGTGCAATGTATTCAGCTTCCGCTGTACTTAAAGCAACACAATGCTGTTTGCGAGCCTGCCAAGAAACTGCTGCACCTCCAAACATAACCACGTACCCAGTAAAGGAATGAACATCAATATTACTTCCCCAATCTGCATCGGCATACGCAGTCAGAGGCTTACCTGTCTTCTTGTAGATTAATTTATAATCTGCTGTGCCTTTCAAATACCTCAAAACTCTTTTGAGAGCGGCCATATGAGTTGAATTCCAGCAAGAATTAAATTGACTTAGATAACTCACAGCGTATGTAAGATCTGGTCGAGTGCCACAGGACAAATACATAAGTGACCCCAGAATCTCCTGATAACTCATATCTTGAGTTTTATCACCCTTTTCTAATTTCAAATTTGGTTCCATAGGAGTTTTCACTGGCTTACAGTCTTCCATACTATGTTTACGTAGGACTTTATTAACGAAATTTGTTTGATTTAAGTGAATTTCCCCTTTCTTATGAGTCAATTCTATTCCCAAACAATCTTTCGCTTCTCCTAAATCTTTTATTTTGAAAGATTCTCCTATTTCCCTCTTCACTACTTCTATATCTTTAACAGAATTTCCTAATATATAGAAGTCGTCAACATAAAGAGCGATAATGATAATTCTATTATTTAACCTCTTCACATAAACACACGGATCATATTTACATCTTGTAAATCCGATTTTAACTATGTGAGCGTGAACTTTCACGTTCCAGCAAAGTGCAGCTTGCTTAAGACCATAAATAGCCTTTTTTAGCTTGCAGACTTTGTTTTCGTTACCTTTTGCAATAAAAGCCTCTGGTTGTTCCATATACAAGTCTTCTTTTAAATCGCCATGTAGGAAAGCTGTTGTAACATCTATGTGATGGATTACTAAGTTCATTTCAACTGATAAAGCCAATAATAATCGTATTGATGAAAGCTTTACCACTGGTGCAAATGTCTCCGAATAGTCTTCTCCCCACTTTTGCGAGTATCCTTTTGCAACAAGTCTTGCCTTATGACGTTGCACTGTCCCATCAGCACCAATTTTGAGCTTAAATATCCATTTGCATTTCACAACATTTACCCCCCTCGGACGATCAACAAGCTCCCAAGTTTGATTGCCAATAAGAGAATCATACTCTTGTTGCATCGCATCAAGCCAAAGTGTTTTATCACTACGCTCCATTGCATCCTTAACTGATATTGGATCGTTTGATATCATAAAACTATAGTCAAAATCCTCTTGTCTATTAGGAACTCTATTCCTCAAAGGATATCGACGCTCAACAGCTTCAACTTCTCTCTCAAGTTGAGAATGTTCTAATTCAACATCATTAGAATCAACCGAATCATGAAATTCGTCTTCTACTTCACTATAATTATCTGGTGTAGCAGACTCAACTTGTATTACTTCTTCGATGCTTTGACTTGGTAACTCTACATTTTCTACAGGTACTTCGAACTCAACAGTATTCTGAGTTGAAAGTTCTGTCCTAGAAACATTTTCCACGGGTTTATTACAAGGGATCCTAATAACATCACTTGCCTTAGATGTATAGTTCTCATCAAAAACTGCATCCCTTGCAATAATACAATGCTTAGGATTCTTCACTACATCGCAAAATCTATATCCCTTCTGAACCTCACTATATCCAATAAAGGTCAGCTCTCGTGTCTTTGGATCTAGTTTCTTGCGACTACCATCTTTAATAAGGACTTGAGCTTTTGAACCAAATATTTTTAAATGAGAGACGTCTATGTCTTCTCCAGTCCAAATCTGCTCTGGTACTTTACCCTGAAGAGCCATGGTTGGCGAACGGTTTTTTAAATAAATGGCTGTACGCATTGCTTCGCCCCAAAACTTTTTGTTCAGCTTACTTTCTGAAAGCATACACCTGGTCTTCTCAGTTAGTGTCCTTATTGTTCTCTCTGCAATTCCATTTTGTTGCGGAGTATGTGGTACACTAGTTTGGTGAATAATCCCGTGTTTTTTCAAATAATTTTGAAATTCTTTACTGGTGTACTCACCACCATTATCTGATCTAAACTTTTTTATTCTATGCCCCATTTGATTCTCCACAAGTGCACGAAATTCTCGGAAACATTCAAAGGTATCCGACTTGCACTTTAAAAAGTATCCAAATACTTTCCTGCTGTAATCATCTACAAATATTAACATGTATCTCTTGCCACCCCATGTCTCCACAGGATGCAATGGAGCGTAGTGATAAAACACTTTGGCTTGATGCGATGCAACAAGAGTATGATTCTCTTATTGGCAATCAAACTTGGGAGCTTGTTGATCGTCCGAGGGGGGTAAATGTTGTGAAATGCAAATGGATATTTAAGCTCAAAATTGGTGCTGATGGGACAGTGCAACGTCATAAGGCAAGACTTGTTGCAAAAGGATACTCGCAAAAGTGGGGAGAAGACTATTCGGAGACATTTGCACCAGTGGTAAAGCTTTCATCAATACGATTATTATTGGCTTTATCAGTTGAAATGAACTTAGTAATCCATCACATAGATGTTACAACAGCTTTCCTACATGGCGATTTAAAAGAAGACTTGTATATGGAACAACCAGAGGCTTTTATTGCAAAAGGTAACGAAAACAAAGTCTGCAAGCTAAAAAAGGCTATTTATGGTCTTAAGCAAGCTGCACTTTGCTGGAACGTGAAAGTTCACGCTCACATAGTTAAAATCGGATTTACAAGATGTAAATATGATCCGTGTGTTTATGTGAAGAGGTTAAATAATAGAATTATCATTATCGCTCTTTATGTTGACGACTTCTATATATTAGGAAATTCTGTTAAAGATATAGAAGTAGTGAAGAGGGAAATAGGAGAATCTTTCAAAATAAAAGATTTAGGAGAAGCGAAAGATTGTTTGGGAATAGAATTGACTCATAAGAAAGGGGAAATTCACTTAAATCAAACAAATTTCGTTAATAAAGTCCTACGTAAACATAGTATGGAAGACTGTAAGCCAGTGAAAACTCCTATGGAACCAAATTTGAAATTAGAAAAGGGTGATAAAACTCAAGATATGAGTTATCAGGAGATTCTGGGGTCACTTATGTATTTGTCCTGTGGCACTCGACCAGATCTTACATACGCTGTGAGTTATCTAAGTCAATTTAATTCTTGCTGGAATTCAACTCACATGGCCACTCTCAAAAGAGTTTTGAGGTATTTGAAAGGCACATCAGATTATAAATTAATCTACAAGAAGACGGGTAAGCCTCTGACTGCGTATGCCGATGCAGATTGGGGAAGTAATATTGATGCTCATTCCTTTACTGGGTACGTGGTTATGTTTGGAGGTGCAGCAGTTTCTTGGCAGGCTCGCAAACAGCATTGTGTTGCTTTAAGTACAGCGGAAGCTGAATACATTGCACTTTGTGAAGCTTCAAAAGAGATTGTTTATATCAAAGGGCTTTTCAAAGAAATCACAGGAAATACATATAGCATAGATTTGTATAGTGATAGCCAGAGTGCTAGTAAATTGGTTTATACTGCAGCAGTAGGCAGAAGATCAAAGCACATTAACATAAGATATCATTATGTTAGAGAATTGGCTGAAGCAAAAGAAATTGTTATAAAATATTGCGAGACGAATGTAATGCCAGCTGATTTTCTAACTAAGAGTTTGTGCAAATCTAAATTTAATTTCTGTGCACAATATTTAGGTATTGTTGATTCAGTGGGGGTGTTAAAGTAGGTTGAATAGTGAATACCTAAATACCTAAAAAAGGAAAAAGAATGTGTCACATTGTAAACAAACTTATATTGTTTTTATGGTTTCAAATAAAAACATGTCATCATCTATCGTTTAATATTCTCCTTTAGTAACTCTGCTTTATCCTTTTATTTATATAATTCTATCAAACCTGTGATACAAACACCGGGTTTTCAACAATTCTGAACTGTACCGGTTTTCGATTCGATGTGTTCGATCGAGATTTGAGATGTTTGACGTTTCTTTTCAGAATTTTCAGGACAGGGACTAAGGAGAGCAGAGTGCAGAGAGGGCAAGCGGGGTCAGGGGAGAGTGTGTCGTTTTGTGCGGTTCATGAAGTATGGTGGGAATGGAAATTTATTAAATTTTCAATTTATAATGTAAATTGTAACTTGAAAAGCTATTTTATCCTGTACCCCATGTGCAAATCTTCGTCACCGTTTCCCTGGTTTCTCAAATCAACAATCAATCGCCAATAAAATTCGTTATTCGAATTGCACTACGAACATTGCGTTACATGAGTTGTTTATATTATTGATATTTTTTATTTCCGATTATAGATTCGCATATCGATTTCTAATTACTGCCGCTTTTTATTGGATCGTCGTTTTATTTAACTGTGTATTCGATTCAGTGATATTATTTTGTTTAATTGTAAAAATATTGCGGTTTATGCCGATCGTTTTGCGTGAGTGAATATATTGAAAATATCGAGTTTCAAGATGTCTGAAGGGCATGGAGAGCCTAACCAACATAGGAAAGAGAGTGTATCGACAGCTAATGTGGCCAGTGACAGTCCTGTGACGGACCCTGGTCAAGTAAGGGGTGCTGCGCCGGACGGTGCCGCAGGGAAGTTCGAAGGTCAGCGTGGAAAGTCAGGAGCTCTCAAGAAGTCTGCACGGTATAGAAGCAGGTCACTGTCCGCGTCGTCTGCTGACTCCTATAGCTCTACATCTTATACTGGTAAGTATCCTGACTATACTGATATTATAAATGGGAAAGTTTGGATGGATGGATGTTTGTTACTCAATCACGCCAGAACGGCTGAATGGATCTGGATGAAATTTAGCACAGAGCTAGATTATAGTCTGGAATAACACATAGGCTACTTTTTATCCCGAAAAATTAAAGAGTTCTTGCGGGAACCTAAAAAACCTCAGTCCATGCGGATGAAGTTGTGGGCATCACAGCTAGTTGAAATTATAAAGTTTATTCATTCATATTTCATACTACCTACTTAAGTAATATTATAAATGCGAAAGTATGTCTGGCTCACTGTCTGATACACTCAAATGGTCCATCAGTTCAACCAATTTTGACGAAATTTGGGCTAGGCTACTTTTTATCCTGGAATATCAAACAGTTCATTTGGGATTTAAAATATATTCTTAATCCACACAAAACTCATTGCGGTCATCATATAGTTCATCCATAATCTCTATATAAATGAAATGAAATGAAAATGATTTATTTCATGTAGGACCACTTGTGTCACTTATGATAAGTCGTAAGAATCTACCACCGGTCCGGTATATAAAACTGAATCCCTATTTCCCTTGGTCACGGCATCACGCCTGAACGGCTGGACCAATTTCGCTAATTCTTTTTTTGTTGTGTTTGTTATTGTAAGGAGAAGGTTCTTATGAAAGAAAATGTTTAAAAAATTGTACAGAAAAGTAAAAAAGTTGGGTTAAAAAATCTCCATATAGCAAAGCCCTCAAAGCATTATTTTATTGCACTGTATGTCTTTTGAGTACTTAAAAATTTAAGTACCTATGTTCCATTACCAAAGAAAGAGCTTGCTTTTAAGCTACTAAACCGAGGCAATAAAAATAGACTAAAAAGGAAAAACATAATCTGAAATCAGAACACAACACCAACCAATAAGGTTTTCTTTCTTCTTGGGGATGTGGCTTTGCAGGGCTGTAATTAAGAGTCCTGGTATCACTTTGACCGTTGCCAATCTATTGTGATCACCAACATGTACAGCTCCTGGCCTATACTACTTGCTGCTGGGAACAGCGGAAGCTTCTTGGCTAGAATATTCTTCGCCTTTTCAGGTGCTTCCCTAGGAGATTTGTGCATTCGTGCAGGGCAGTAGCAAATAATGTGTAAAGGCATTTCCTCAGCCTCACAACCTTTAAGGTTTAATTTTTATTGAATTGGTTGTTTTCCATAAAGCAATCTTCTGCCACAAGTGTTGAGTTGAATTTGGCAATGTTATAGGCTTTTAAAATAGCAAACTGATAATGTTCAATATGAAATGCATTGATAGACTCTACCATTGTTTGGAAAGCAGGTTTTACAGAGAAGAGACAGCAAGAAATTTGGTATCTCAATCTAAGAGCTAGTCTTTGACTGCAATCCTATCCTATGTATTATCTTATTATTATTATTAGGTATTATTCTTGTAAACCGAGAAGTATTTTGCGAAAAACTGAGTTGCCATAAAGAACTATGAATAAAGGCGTCAAATGGGTTCAAAACTAGTCGGGCATTTTCCGACAAAACACGTGAGTTTATCCGGTAATTTTATGTATGGTTAAAATGAATATCATTCACAATAGTTTAAACGTTAAAATACTAAAAATGGTAAAATATCCAGTGTTTTTGTAGTCCTAACTTTAAATTTCACCCATTGTACCTCTGACCTTATAGTAAACTATAAGGTCAGAGGTATATTTTACGATTGTCATGTGTAGTATTTTGTGCTCTCTTTGGACACATAAAATACTTGATTACCGACTTACCGAGATAATAATGCCAAGGCAGTTAACTTTAAAGGCTCCCGCACATATTGGGCCATTGTGTGCGGCAAGTGTCGGCCAAATCAGCCCGAAATATTTTTAGTAAATAAGAGTAAGTGTAGTTTGTAGTTGGAGGCCCACCATGTTTCTGCAAAAATAGCAAAAAACCTGCGAAGTAGGAGTCTGATATGAAATCTAAGGGTTCCATATTATACCATTGATTTAACACTGTGCAACAAGAGAGGCGCGAAAAAATCACGTTTCTTGTATGGGAATCCCTCTTTAATTTTTAATTTTTTATTATTTCATGTTAAGTAAATACACAATGTGAAAATTTCATATGTCTATTTATTACGGTTCATGAAATACACCCCGCTGACAGGCAGATGGACGGACAGACGAGTCTAATGCTGAGATCTATAGAACGTACTTTGACTTAGCTCAGACTTTACTCAGAGTTGAAACGAGATGGACATAAGTGAGTAACATAAATCTGTCTCGTTTTAACCATGTCTTAAGTCTAAGCAAAGTCAAAGTTTGCTCTATAGATCTCACATTTAGTAATACGGGTAACGGGACCACCTTTATCCGTACCACCACACCGTTATGGTGGTACCACCACCATAACGGTGTGGTGGTGGTACGTACCGCACCATAAAGAAAGAAAACATTTTTTTATTCCACTACAAGTTGGTCGTATTCGGGAAAGTCGGTCGTATCCATCCTGGAAAATTAAGGAGTTCTTGCGGGAATAAAAAAAACTTTGTCCACGTGGAGGAAGTCGCGGGCATTATCTAGTTAATACAATAAGCTGATGTTTAAAGTTCGCAGAGTTTGGCCCAATGTGTACTAGGCTCTTTATCATAGAAACTCGGTCGAGACTCGAGATTTATTAACGCTAACTAATTCTAACTTAGGTGATTTATTAAGACCTAGAAATTGCTAATTAAGTACAGGCCTGACTATTGATCAATATCAATTAGGTACAATTTATTAGGGGTTTAACTATGTCTAAAACTTTCAGTTTGCCTCATAGGTGCAGTATTGGATTTTTCTGACAAGAAATTCTCAGTACTAGCCCGGAGTTAGGAAGTTGACGGTGTTTCCCCCCGTGCCTCGGAGTCTGGAGAGCACGTAAAGTCGTCGGTCCTGCGGCTGATCTCTCTCCGGTCGTGTCTCCCATACAACAAACTGCCCCGTTTCCAAGCTTACAAATGGTCTGGGGCCATACTGCCAACGCTTAGTTTCATTAAAGATAAAGATAAAGTTAAATTTATTTCAATTATACAGTGTGGGACAACTATAACATTTATAGCGTTACAACTAGGATAAAAGTAATACAGTTGACATACAATAATTATTTAAATATTGTTGTGCACCTGTTTTCCGAACTAGTTAGAACTGTGTCTCGGAAAACAGGGCTTCAAACTCAGAGACACAAGAAAAATGACGACAATGCAAGTGCGTGTAAAAACTTTCGTGTTTTGGAATTAAGGCTGTGTTCCGTTATAGACTGCGAGCACTGTTCAGTGGTCTTTACTGTGGAGAAATTCGTTCCGTTATAACTGACAGTAAACTGCTGCAGTATCCTAGGGAAATATATGACGTCATTAATCGACGCCATCTTTGTACTGTGAGCACTGGCGTTTTCGAGGTAATGTGCTCTCAGTGTTTGTCTCAGTGCTGACAGCGTTCCGTTTTAAGCAGTACCCAGTATACCTAACTATAAAGGAACGGCTTCGCAGTGTACTAAAGTGACGTCACACCTTACAGTGCTCCGCAGTGCTCGCAGTGTATTTCGGAACACAGCCAATTCTTCTTTTCTTGGTTTATGGCTTTTATTAGTGCCAAAACAGCACAATGCACGAACACACCCATAGTTCTTATTTTAGGAACGTCAAGGTACGTGACATCAAACTGTCATTTTGAGTAATATTGCTTAGTATTGCCTGTGGGTATTGCTCTAAGCGTTGGCAAGGCCCCTGGTAAAATGATAATGCGTTTTCTCGACTGCGTCATCGCTTACGTAGTTACGCTGTTTCGAGGGCTTTGGATTTTAATAAAGGATTACAAATTGCCAAAGTCTATTCACGAAATAACGCGCCCACGGGAAATGTGTCAGGGTAGTGACTACTTGAATGTTGAGTGATTGATATCTTAGATACATAGCTATACCACCAACTTACTCGTATCTGGCCCGGTGGCCAAAATTGGAATTTATTTTTATTTTTGAAGTGAAAACTTCTTTAGCCGCGTTGAGCACTTTTTGGTAGGGGGTACAAACTTGTGGATTCGCGTCACCGACATGCGACATGCTCCGCGCCGACCGAATTTTTAAATAATTAAAAAAAAAACTTTCGTTTTCACTTCTATCGGCAATTTTTTTTTTGCTGCCTCTCTTAAGTTTTATCTTTTGACCGTTTTGTTTATTGTCTTTGTTTTATGTGTGTGTGTGCAATAAAGAGTTTTATCTATCTATCTAGTTTGAAACCGCCCTTTAGTCTTGTACATAAAATAAATAAAAAGTAACGGAAAAACGCGTGAGTGTACTGAATAACAAATAGTTAGGTAAATTGCCTATTCATAAACGATGAGGGCATTGCGTGCTTGGGAAATATTGCGGGCACTTTATTTGATAGCCGCCATTTTTATATTTCCGAGTTGGGCCTCGTAACTAACCCTCGTGACTGCCTCGTTGGTCTAGTGGTTAGCATGTTTGATTGCGGCCGACGAGGTCCCGGGGTCGAGTCCCGGGTCGGGCCATAATTAAGTACTTATTGGGGTTTTCTGTCTAGAAATTCTCAGTACTAGCAGGGAGTTAGGAAGTTGGTGGTGTTTCACCCCCGTGCCATGCCGTGGAGAGCACGTTTTAAGCCGTCGGTCCCGGTTATTATCACTAACATGATAATAGTCGTTAAAGCTCGCCAACCCTCATTGGAGCAGCGTGATGGGTCTAAGCCACGCTCTAATTCCCACTCTCCTATGAGAGTGGATGCCTGTGCCCAATAGTGGGACGTTAATGGGCTGTAGTGGAACCCTCATAAAGGACTGAAAGTCGGTGATAGCCTGGTGGTATAGACACCCGGGATATTCGGGTGATATTCGGGTGATAGATTCACTTGACGATTCAAAAGTACTTGTAAAAGTTTATTTGAATAAAAAACATTTGAATTTTGAATTTTGAATAGGGGTTCTATTCTCGGGTTCCATCCGTGCTGCGTCCCACAGGATAGTATAACTATAACCTATACTAATACCTATTATAAATGTGAAAGTTTGGATGAATGCATGTTTGTTACTCAATCACGCCAGATCGGCTGAACATATATCTGGATGAAATTTGGTACAAAGATTGATTATAGTCTGGAATAACACGGGCTACTTTTTATCCCGGAAAATTAAAGAGTTCCCGCGGAAACCAAAAAACCTTAATCCACTCGGACGAAGTCGCGGGCATCAGCTAGTAACTTTATATATTTAGGTCCTTTGTTATGTTTTGCTTTTTTGAAAGATCAGTTCTGCACCCCGATTGTGTAAGGAAATCGGAATCGTGATCGTTTGTCAAACGGATAATCCGATCAGCCGAGCGATCGCGTAACTTCTGCATCAATCATTGATACATCGCAATCACCTCTGATTGGTTAACACTCTTCCACTATTGGACATAATCCATTGACGCAGCAAGAATGCCATAAATTCAGCCAATTACAACAATTGATACTGTAACAATGATTGATGCAGAAGTTAAACGCGATCGCTCGGCAGTTTAAGGAGGTCATAGATGCATTCACGTCAAAAAGCATGTATGTATGTATGTAACCTTAAACAGTTTGAGTGATACGTTTAAAGCTCTGAAATGATTTCGATTTGCTTAGACAATTGGGTCTCTGCTGAGTTTCTTGCCGGCTCTTCGCAGTAGAAACTTTCCGAGCCGGTGGTAGAGTCAAATGTCAAGACGAGACCTGCAAGCCTATTCTCTAACTGATTAGCTATCAAAAAATGAAAGACATTGACATGTATTTTTTATCCATTGAAGGATTGCTATGAAATAAAAATAACATTTTCTTACCAAACCTTCAATGGATGAAAAATAAATGTCAGCGGCTTTCATTGTTTGATAGCCACTGAGTTAGAGTATAGGGGGGTAGTGCTGAGTGGACGATGATTTATGATGTCATGCATTCAGTGGAACGTTATACAATAGGGATGATGGCAACTCGATCAAATCAGCAACTCTTTATCAAACTTCATAACGCACTTCCTGCCCCCCTAGCATGGGCCGAGACAATTTTCTCCCCGAGGAAAGGATAAATATTTTATTCCTAAATAAATAAATAAAAACGCTAAATAACGGTGGATAATAGCCCTGTGGGCTAGCATGGGCCGGTAGATATGGAAGTTGTAAGAAATGCACAGTTGTCACGTCATCAAATTTCAACGCACTTTTTTTCTTTAATCTATATTTTAAAATGGTTATCAAACTTAAAACTAACCGAGGATGTGAATTTTAGGTGTTTTGGAAGACCCTCTATTTAATAATCAGTTAGAAATAATTTTATTTTTGATTTAGTCATCAATCATTTGTTGCCGCCACGCGTTTGTTTTGCCCAGGACTTTAGTAAGTATTCGACGCGCCTTGCCTTATTAGTCGAGTGAACAAAGCTCTATTATGGTTGCCATTGTTTTATCGAAATAGCGGCCTTCAGAAATGCATGATTAATAAAAAAAAAACTGATAGTAAGTAAAATGAATGTAAAAAAAAGTGTGTGTGCAATTCACATATTTACGGCAGAAGTGAAACTTAAGAAAAGTAGCCTACGAGAGAATGAGATAAATATAACATGTATTCTATCTCATTCTCTCGCAGGCTAAATCCTATTTTATTTATGAATATAGGTATGTTAGCTCTTTTTGGTGTCGCTTTTTCGTTTCACCTTTTCGTTTCATCGAATTTTCGAATCACAGCGATTCTAAAGAAGTTTCACATCCATACTTCCTCCATACTAATATTATAAATGCGAAAGTGTGTCTGTCTGTCTGTGTTGAGTTGAGTTTACGGAGCTCCATAACAAATACCAGTCATTCCACGAAGACGTCGGATGACTGGTAGGAAAGGACGACAAGGAATCGAACCCGTGACCTCCACCTAAGAGCGTTCACCACTGCGCCAGGAAGCTCCTGTAACATTGAGAACGTTTTACATACAACATTCCGAACCAGTGGTAGATTCACTTGACGATTCAAAAGTACTTACTTGTAAAAGTTTATTTGAATAAAAAAACATTTGAATTTGAATTTACTTCCGTAACCTTCAAGTTTGACTGGAAATTGTCCATACTGCCTACACTTAAAGCAATACTTAAGCAATATTACTCAAAATGATAGTTTGATGTCACGTAGGTACCTTGACGTTCCTAAAATAAGGAGTATAATTCTACAAGTGAATATAACTCAAAGAATTATAAAATACTAGCAGATGCCCGCGACTTCGTCCGCGTGAAATAAGTTCTTTAAATTACCACGGGAACTCCCTAATTTTTCGGGTAAATATATAGCCTACTAGCTGACGCCCGCGACTTCGTCCGCGTGGTTTAAGATTTTCCCGCTTTTCTGTTGAAATTTTTCCTGAATTTTGTTTGCTATAAACCTCACGGAGCCCGAGACCTTTCCAACGAATGCAAAACCGTGGAAATCGGTTCGTGCGTTCTGGAGTTATAGCGTCAGGAAGGAAAACCCGACTTATTTTTATATATTAGACTACTGACTGCCATAGTTAAATGATATTTTTTGTGAATCACTGGATATTGAAATATAGTCTTATATATTTTTGGAATCTACTCATCATTTTCTTGATGATGACTATATAGTTAATATCATTTTGGAAAAAAAAAAACAACTATAGTCTTTGATGCGGGACCATGGTCACCCTATCAGTTTTTTTTTAAATTTTACTAGCCTATGTCGCCCGGAATAAGCTAAGGATTCTAACGATACCTCATTCATCAAAATCCGTTCAGGCGTATAGAAGTTATGGTGGAATATACAAACTCACATACATACATGAACCCTGAAAACAATATACTCCTTTTTTCAGGCAGTCGTATAAAAACAATATGGCTCCAGAAATCCAGAGCCATAGGTAGGTATATGTACTTACTATGCGTAGAATTATAATAATTGTGAAGACCATCGGAGAGGCATTTCGTAGCGTCTTGTACAGGTCTTCTCTAGTAGATATTTAACTTTATTGTTGCAAAAAAAAACATACGCACCGAATTGAGAACCTCCTCCTTTTTTGGAAGTCGGTTAAAAAGTACCTGCCAACTTGCTTTTTAAAGAAAACATACAAAGACGATTTTCAGAAGTTTCACCCAACAAAAGAAAGAAAGAAATTTCGTTCAACCCATAAAAATTGGTACATATTTGAGCTTTCAGTCAAAATGAAGAAATAAGTAAGTAGGTAAGTAGGTTTTTTTTAAAGATTGTTGGATATTTCACATTTTGACCGATGCTTCCGATGAAAAATTCTACTCCATTGAAGCCGGAGCGGGTCAGCTAGGTAACTGACTGACTGACTGATCTATCAACGCATAGCTCAAACTATAACCGCGGGACGGATCGGTCTTAAATTGGCATACAGATACTGTGTTAAACAGCACCTGCTAAGTCGAGGGTATTATAGTATAGATGATTTTCTCGATGACAAAGTTGCATGGAAGCAACCGGCTTCGCATCCAGCAACCCACAAGTCAGTGTAATAGGCCCCTACTTGTTACGTAGTGTATGTTTTTTATATTATATACAAATTGTAACATTTTTCTGTTTTTGAAAAGAGCAACTGCTGAGTTTCTTGCCGGTTCTTCTTTTTTTTTAATTTTTTTTTAATCCACTACAAGTTAGCCCTTGACTGCGATCTCACCTGATGGTAAGTGATGATTCAGTCTAAGATGGTAGCGGGCTAACCTGTTAGGGGCATGGCAGTTATATTAAACCCATACCCCTATTCGGTTTCTACACGGCATCGTACCGATGGATCTTCTCAGTAGAACCAGCTTTCCGAACCGGTGGTAAATTCTTACGACTTATCATAAGTGGTACAAGTTGCCCTACATAAAATAAATAAATAAATCATAGCTTTAATGACGTAGGCATCCGCTTAGAAATAATTTTGGAAAATTCAACCCTTATGGGGGTAAGATAGTAGGGGTTTGAAATTTGTATGAAAATCGAACTTAACTTGACCGAAGCTGCGGGCAATAGCTGGTTTGAAACATGGCTATGGTCTTCATATTTGGCACACATATTAAGTAGATCATACTAATATTATAAATGCGAAAGTGTGTTTGCTTGTTGGTTAATTGGTTTGTTGGTTTGTCCTTCAATCACGCCGCAACGGAGCAACGGATTTTTGGCATGGGTATAGTTGAGGACCTGGACAGTCACATAGGCTACTTTTTATCCCGGAAAATTAAGGAGTTCCCGCGGGAATCAAAAAAACTTATTACCACGCGTACGAATTCGCGGGCATTAGCTAAATAAATAATAGCAAGCAGATAGATAAATTGATAAATTATTAATTGCCCCACAGACATCAAATAAATATTATAAATGCGAAAGTTTGGATGGATGTATGGATGTATGAATGTATGGACGTATGGATGTTTGTTACTCAATCACGCTCCAACGGCTGAATGGATCTGGATGAAATTTGGCACAGAGATAGATTATAGTCTGGAATAGCACGTAGGCTACTTTTTATCCCGAAAAATTAAAGAGTTCCCGCGGGAACCGAAAAACCGCAATCCACGCGGACGAAGTCGCGGGCATCAGCTAGTAAGGATATAAAGTAAACACTTAAAAAGTACAGAAAACATAGTGCGCAAGGGCGGTCTTATCACTAAAAGTGATCTCCTCCAGACAACCCATCCGTTAAAAATCTTTAAAAGGAGCGGGATAGAGACAGAGTTACAACTTATGATCATACAATATACTACATAAACATTACATACTAATAATAGTAGGTACAGTACCTACATGAGGAAATCGCGCATTCCAATTTTAAATCCCAACTTTTTCATGACGCTGCGCCGCCGCAGTCGGTCAAGGTCCACAGAGTAAACAGCTCTGCCGGTTTATTTCATAAAAAAAGTTGTATTTTAATGCAGTAGGTATATTTTATTATGCCCATAACCTATAACACACAACGGTCGACTGAAACTGCATGGCGGGACGTCACAGTAACCGCGCGCGTATGCGTGTAAAATTCGTAACTAATAGCATAGTCTAAGTAAATACATTTTTTCCTACCAGTCGTTCGATGGAGGTTTCTAGACAGACCAACGCTTTGAACGGAGAAAACTGTCAGAATTTTCAATAAAAATTTTTGTCACTCTAATGTAATACACGAATGCAGTTCCTACCTTCCTCGACCATAGGTGAGAGTACTGTACCTCTAGGTGTTACAACTGTCGTGGTAGCCAGGATATTTAGCTTTCTATACATTGTTCAAGCTACAAAGACGTGTCCCATTCTTAGTGCCTAATAATGACCATAAAACCCTCGACTTAAAAAAAACTAACTGATTGTGGATACTCCCGGCTTCATCCGCATGTTTTAAGATTTTTAAATTTTATCCCGGAATGTCTATCTATCAATCCGGGATAAAAAGACATAACCTGTCTGTATCTATCAAATTTTATTAAAAATTTGGTTAGAAAAATTGTCCGTGAAAGCGTAGCAAACAAACAAATAAAGAAACAAACACATTTGCATTTAGAATGTTACTTAGGATGTAATTACTAGTATGTAAATCAACTTTCCTGATGGGACGAATACCTAGTGAAGCGCGCCATCGCGGATTGAACTTTCTATGTTAGGAGTCGCGTTGAACACGTTACCGTCGCGCATTGTGTGTGTCAGGGTTTAACAGTCAATATAGGTCATGTAACATGTTTATCTTCCCTTCTATTTGCGTTGTACGTCCTAGCTCAGTGTTTAACTAGTATTATAGTTATTCCAGCAGGCCTATTATGTACTACCTGCATCAATAATTGTTACAGTCAGTCTTACGTCCTTCCGCATATACGACTCGAGAGTATTTACACTCTCAGGTTTTTGTAACGATTATTATCAGATGTTAGTGATAATAACCGGGACCGACGGCTTAAAGTGCTCTCCGAGGCACGGAGGAAACGAAAAGGCCAAATTTGAAACTCCAATTTCGGTCACCCACCCAGTTACCGACTTGGGTCAACGTTGCTTAACCTTCGCAATCGACTGATATGCGTTGTCACAACTAAGCCATTCGTCACTCGTCAACAAACCAACATAAATGAACCCTGAATACATTATCCTCCTTTTGAAGTAAAACTTCTTTAGAATAGTTGTAATTTGAAAATTCGTTTTTTTAATATATATACACTAGATGATTCCCGCGACTCCGTCCGCGTGGATTAAAATTGTTTGATTCCCGCGGGAACTCTTTAATTTTCCGGGATAAAAAGTAGCCTATGTCCTTCCCCGGGATACAATCTACCCGTGTACCAAATTTCAAAATCGGTTGAGCAGATGGGCCGTGAAAGCGTAGCAGACAGACAGACAGACAAACGGACAGACGGGCAGACACACTTTCGCATTTATAATATTAGTATGGATATATATTATAGCGAGCAAACGAGCAGGCGGGTCACCTGATGGTAAGTGATTACCGCCGCCCATGAACATTTGCAGCACCAGAGGAACCGCCAATGCGTTGTGCTGGCTTTTGAGTTTGTTTATCGATGAAACGAAAAAGCGACACTAAAAAGAGACAAACATATTCATAATAGGATTTAGCCTGCGAGAGAATAAGATAGAATATAAGTTACTAGATAATGCCCGCGACTTCGTCCGCGTGGATTAAGTTTTTTCAATTCCTGCAGGAACTCCCTAATTTTCCGGGATAAAAAGTAGCCTATGTCCTTCCCCGGGATACAAACTATACCTGTACCAAGTGGTGAGAGGATCCGGACCGCATGGAACGCGGGGATCTGCGTTTTTGTGTATGTCTGCCCCAGAAAGGGGAGAAAGACTTAAGGGACAAGGAAGGAGAGAAAGAATTTGTAGGGAGTCAAGAAAGCGCCCCGGGAAAACGCCAAGAGCAAGTACCGAACGGGCGCTCTCCCGCGATTCGGCCCATATAACCGCGAGGTTGGTGGGGACATGGGAGGTGGTGGGTATCCCTGTATTCACTTCTGCAGTGTGTGAATTGCACATACACACACACTTTTTTTTTGCGCTGTCGTGTAGATAAACAATACCTTGCATTTCCTTCCTGCATTTCCTTTTAAAGTTACTTACCTAGATTTTTAAATGCAAGTAAAACAAGTTGCAGCCAAGCCAAATGACCTAGGTCCCATAATTTATACCTATGTGTAGCAGGGTGAGTTTTTAGGAGGGGTCAGTGCAGTGAAAAGTGAAATTTTTAGGGTCACTTGTACGAAAATTTTCTTATATATATATATACTTTTTTCCATGTCAACCTTGAAAAGCTTGTCAAAAAGTGACAGCACCACAAAATTGAATAAAGCAATATTACTTAACTAACAGTTTAGCTTCAGTTATCTGGTGGGAGGCTTCGGCCGTGGCTAGTTACCACCCTACCGCTAAAGACGTGCCGCCAAGCGATTTAGCGTTCGATGCCGTGTAGAAACCGAATAGGGGTATGGGTTTAATATTTAACTGCCATGCCCCTAACAAGTTAGCCCGCTACCATCTTAGACTGCATCATCACTTACCATCAGGTGAGATCGCAGTCAAGGGCTTACTTTTAGTGGATAAAACAAATAAACACAATTTAGAAAACTACGTATAAATTGTAGGCATCTGAAAGTTTTAGTTTACACCCCGCTGACCACTGCCAAAAAGTCACCCTTTAAAATACGTTGTATGCTGACAGATGCATGCAGCCTAGTCTGGCCCGCGACTCTGAGCAATGCAGTATTCTGTATCTCGAGCTTAAAAACCGATAAAAACACTAATTATACAAATAAAAAAAATAAAAATCGGCAATCAATCGTAATAAAATTGGGTGTCCAAAAAATTATACAAAAAAAAAAGCAATCAATCGTAAAAAATATTAAATTTTAATTGTGCAGATTAAAAATATAAATAAATCGGTAATCAACCGCAATTATTATTGTGTGTACAATGTATTGTATATTATAAAGTGCCTTTTGATTATTCCAATGTCGACCTTGGATTAATTAGGGTCGGCTATAAAGAACTTCGTCGAGTCGTTAGTCGTTGATCTTGACTTTTTTTAAACGTTCATATTTTATAAAGTGACGTGAAAGAAACCTTTACTTTGATGTTTTTTAAAAGTGTATACATAAATGACCCAAATACTGTCTCTTATTTTTTATAGGTAGTTAATCAATTATTTTATGTTAAAATCTGGTATCTCTATTATTTTAGATAGGAAGGTTTATATCTATTTATTATATATACATATACTTAGCTTGACTTCGATCTCATCTATGGTAAGTGATGATGCAGTCTAAGTTGGTAGCGGGCTAACTTGTAAGGAGTAGTGCAGTAGAGGTTTCTACTGTCGTACAGTCGTACAGTAGAAACCTCTACTATGGTAGAGTCTTTAGGCAGGATAGTCTTTGTCGGTAGGGTGGCAACTAGCCACAGCCGAAGCCTCCCACCGGACCAGACCAGAGAAAACTCAGAAATTCCCAAATTTCTCCCATTTATAAGACTCACCATTGCGCCAAAGGATCCATACTAATCTACATATTATAAAATATGCGATTGCGTGTCTGTCTGTCTGCCATGCTTTAGCGACCTATCTTTTCAACGGATTTTGGTGAAATTTGATACAGAGATAGGTTACTTATATCTCAGGGAAAGACATAGGCTCAGAGAAAATTCAGAAATTAAATAAATGATTTATTGATCCTTACCTGTGATCCTTACTTAATATTATAAATGGGAAAGTGAGTTTGTTTGTATGTTTGTTCCGCTTTCACGCCGTAACTACTGAACGGATCTGGATGAAATTTGGCACAGAGATAGATTATAGTCTGGAATAACACATAGGCTACTTTTTATCCCGGAAAATTAAGGAGTTCCCGCGGGAAACGTAAAACCTCGATCCACGCGGACGAAGTCGCGGGCATCAGCTAGTAAATAATAAATGATTTATTTATTTCACGTAGGACAAGTTGTGTCACTTATGAAACGTTAAGACTCTACCGCCGGTTCGGAAAGGTGATTCTACTGAGAAGAGCCGGCAAGAAAAAGAAAAGGTTACAATAAGTCGTTGCCGACTCGTAGTCACACCAGATTATCACACCAGTGTGACAAACAGGATTTTTTTTCTCGTTTGTCACACCACTGATTTTTCCACACCATGTATACGATAATTGCTAGTGCAGTACCTACATATTCTAATAACGTCGATCTGCTGATCGGCGTTTGCCGACTAGACAACACACGTTACAAGTATTACACTGACTTGTGGGTCACTGGATGCGAGGCCGGTTGCTTCCATGCAATAACAATAATTAAATATCAGTTCCCAAATTGACGCTGCCGGGGATTGAACTCGGGTCCTCCCGGTCGGATAAGATTGTCAAAAGCATCGTAGCTTTTTAGAATAGGCCTATAAGTACATACGAGTAGGAAAGTGGAAACTTCACGTAAAACAAGAGCCGGCGATAAATCAATAACTACCGCAACGTCCGCGTCACATCACTAGTATGCCAGACTGGCTAAACTTACTGCGGTAACTACAATATCATTGGAAATCAAGAAAAATAATCAAATAAATATTATAAATGCGAAAGTTTGGATGGATGTATGGATGGATGTTTGTTACTCAATCACGCCCCAACGGCTGAACGGATCTGGATGAAATTTGGCACAGAGATAGATTATAGTCTGGAATAACACATAGGCTACTTTTTATCCCGGAATATTAAGGAGTTCCCGCGGGAAACGAAAAACCTCGATCCATTCGGACGAAGTCGCGGGCATCAGCTAGTATGATGATATTTAGTTCCAACCTAGGTAATAGGTTTAGAATTTTGACGACCTCCGTGGCGCAGTGTTGAGCGCTGTTGCCTTAACGTACGGAGGTCCCGGTTTCGATCCCCGGCAGGGTTTGGAAATTTATAATTTCTGAATTTTCCCTGGTCTGGCCTGGTGGGAGGCTTCGGCCGTGGCTAGTTACCACCCTACCGGCAAAGACGTGCCGCCAAGCGATTTAGCGTTCCGGTACGATGCCGTGTAGAAACCGAATAGGGGTATGGGTTTAACATAACTGCCATGCCCCTAACAGGTTAGCCCGCTACCATCTTAGACTGCATCATCACTTACCATCAGGTGAGATCGCAGTCAAGGGCTAACTTGTAGTGGATAAAAAAGAACAGTACCGGTCCTAACTCAATTTGTGTAAAAATTTACAACAAAATTCCAGACCTCATCAAATCTTTGGAGATTAATGCAGCGAATTTGTCAACTCTCTAAAAAAAATTTAAAATAGGCTTTATCCGTAACTAGCTGATGCCCGCGACTTCGTCCGCGTGGTTAAAGGTTTTGTGATTCCCGCGGGAACACCTTAATTTTCCGGGATAAAAAGTAGCCTATGTCACTCTCCAGGTCCTCAACTATACCCATGCCATAAATCACGTCGATCCGTTGCTCCTTTGCGGCGTGATTGAAGGACAAACCAACAAACCAATAAACCAACAAACCAATAAACCAACAAACAAACACACTTTCGCATTTATAATATTAGTATGATATGATTAAGTATTGATAAAGCCTATTAAAGATTAAGTGACTTTTTTGAAGACAAATAAAGTATTTATAGTATCAAATAAATATTATAAATGCGAAAGTTTGGATGGATGTATGGATGTATGGATGTATGGATGTTTGTTACTCAATCACGCTTCAACGGCTGAACGGATTTGGATGAAATTTGGCACAGAGATAGATTATAGTCTGGAATAGCACATAGGCTACTTTTTATCCCGAAAAATTAAAGAGTTCCCGCGGGAACCGAAAAACCTCAATCCACGCGGACGAAGTCGCGGGCATCAGCTAGTTAGTAATAGTAATTAGTATAGAAGTATAGACTAAGCTATGACCGCTTCCGATTTTCAGTAATAATGCAAATCAAATCGATTACAGCGAAGGTCGATCTTGAAGTGTGTGTCTAATTGTGTTTCCATTCGCGATTATATCCGAAACTAATTCGGTTAGTGTATGGAATTAGACGATTCTCTAACTCATTATTTATACCTTCTTATCCATACTAATATTATAAATGCGAAAGTGTGTCTGTCTGTCTGTCTGCTACGCTTTCACGGCCCATCTGTTCAACCAATTTTGATGAAATTTTGTACATGGATAGGTTGTATCCCCTGCCCCCCTAGCATGGGCCGGAGATAAAAAATTTATCCCCCGATTTTATCCACTGACAAGAGATAAAATTAACTTATCCACTTCTCAGAGCACGGCAACAGGGGAGAGGAGAAGTTTATCCCCGTTTGACATTTCACGGGGACTCGGGGGACTATTTATCCACCTTTATTTAGCGTTTATTTATTTATTTAGGAATAAAAATTTTATCCTTTCCTCGGGGAGAAAATTGTCTCGGCCCATGCTAGGGGGGCAGGAAGGACATAGGCTACAGTTAGTAAACATAGTATAGGTTAAGTAAACATAAGTACATATAATATAATATAATATTATGTATATTTTATTTCATTACACGTTAAGCCCAGGGCCCCAATCATGTAAGAATGGCCGATTAAACGTTAAATATTTTCGTCAAAGTAAAATAAACCATAAACGGATTGAATTAGAGCTCAATTTCGTCTGCCCATTCTTATACGTTTAGGTATGTACGATACCCTAAACGTATAAGAATGGGCAGACGAAATTGAGCTCTAATTCAATGCTGTCATGGTTTATTTTACTTTGACGAAAATCTTTAACGTTTGATCGACAATTCTTACGTAATCGGGGGGCAGGATATAAATATAATTAAATAGGTACTTAGCTTTTAGTTTTCCTCACAGTTCAGTAACATGATCTATTTTCCTTAAGACTAACATTACTTAATTAATATAAGTTACTTAAATTCCACTAGGTACAAGTTAGCCCTTGACTGCGATCTCACCTGATGGTAAGTGATGATGCGCAGTCTAAGATGGTAGCGGGCTACCCTGTTAGGGGTATGGCAGTTATATTAAACCCATACCCCTAGTAGATTTTTACACGGCATCGTACCGGAACGCTAAATCCGATTTAGCGTTCCGGTGCCTATGCCCTTCCCCGGGATACAATTTTTACCATTGAAAAGGCTTTACAATCGTGCATTGTCGAGTCAACATCTCTTGAAGATGCTCCGGTGTTGGAGTGAAACGTACGTTGAGAATATAATTTGGAAGATTTCTTTGGTGTGGTGAATATCCTACCTACAAGTGCAAGATACACACTGTACCACATAGATTTACCTACTGTAGCGGATTATAGCGAATTAAACTTCTAGTTCTTTCATTATCATGGACTTCCGTGAAGTAACGCCTGCTTCTATCCAATAGATAAAACCGGCCAAGAACCGGAGCATACTTTTAATTGGCCAACCGGCCAATTAAAAGTATGCTCCTGAAAAAAGCTTAATTATACCTACTATTGAAGATTATGTAGGTAAATGATAGAGGAGCATGGATTTGATCGCTCCAGCAATGCTAAGGACAGCGGTTTCTTATGTACACATTGATATAAGTAACTAGCTGACGCCCGCGACTTCGTCCGCGTGGTTTAAGATTTTCCCGCTTTTCTGTTGAAATTTTTCCTGATTTTTCTTTGCTATAAACCTCACGGAGCCTGAGACCTTTCCAACGAATGCAAAACCGTGGAAATCGGTTCGTGCGTTCTGGAGTTATAGCGTCAGGAAGGAAAACCCGACTTATTTTTATATATTAGACTAGCTGATGCCCGCGACTTCGTCCGCGTGGGTGTACCAAGTTTCATCGAAATAACTTGAGAAATGACGGACTTTTATACAAACTTTCAATCTCTATTTCACCCCTTTGGGGGTGGAGTTTTGAAAAACCGTGAAACACGTATGTTTTCATTTTTAACCCGCTGCTCATATACCAAGTTTCATGGATATAACTTGAGAAATGAAGGACTTTCATACAAACTTTCAACCCCTATTTCACCCCTTCGGGGGTAAAATTTACTAAAACTGTGAAACACGTATTTCTTCATTTTTAACTGGTAGCTTGTACACCAAGTTTCATCGATATAACTTGAGAAATGAAGGACTTTCATACAACCTTTCAACCCCTATTTCGCCCCTTTGAGGGTGTAATTTTGAAAAACTGTGAAACACGTATGTCTTCATTTTTAACCCGCAGCTCATATACCAAGTTTCATGGCTATAACTTGAGAAATGAAGGACTTTCATACAAACTTTCAACCCCTATTTCACCCCTTCGGGGGTAAAATTTACAAAACTGTGAAACACTTGTTTCTTCATTTTCAACCAGTAGCTTGTATACCAAGTTTAATCGATATAACTTGAGAAATGACGGACTTTCATACAAACTTTCACCCCCTATTTCACCCCCTTAGGGGTGGAATTTTGAAAAACTGTGACACACGTACTTCTTTATTTTTTACCGTAAGCCAAAATAAAAAGTTTCGTTGATATAACTTGTAAAACATCTTGAGAAACGAAGGACTTTCATACCAACTTTCATCCCCTATTTCACCCTTTTGGGGGTCGAATTTTCAAAAACTGTGAAACACGTTTGTCTCCATTTTCAACCCGCAGCTCATATATCAAGTTTCATGGCTATAACTTGAGAAATTAAGGACTTTCATAAAAACTTTCAACCCCTATTTCACCCCTTCGTGGGTAGAATTTCGGGATAAAAAGTATCCTATGTCCTACCTCGTAGTATAGGCTCAAATCTTGCCAAGTTTCGTTTGAATTCATTCAGTAGTTTCGGCGTGATGCGCGGCCAAGATACAGACAGACAGACAGACAGACAGAAAGACAGACAGACAGACAGACAGACAAAAATGAAAAAAATTACAGATTTGGCTAGAGTATCGAATAATGAGTGCCCTCCAAAAAAAATTTTCAAAATATCTTCAATGTACAGAATTGGACCTGTTAAAGTTTTATTATAAGTATAGATAATGATAAATTGTAAATGAATTCTCTAAAAAGAGCAACCACCGAGTTTCTTGCTGGTTCTTCTCGGTAGGAATGGCATTCCGAACCAGTGGTAGATTCACTTGACGATTCAAAAGTACTTGTAAAAGTTGATTTGAATAAAAAACCTTTGAATTTTTGAATTTTGAAAAGTGCGAGTCGGACTCGCGCACCGAGGGTTCCGTACTAACCTGTAGTAAGTTTTAAATTATTAAAAAAAACTACTTACTTACTAGATCTCGTTCAAACCAATTTTCGGTGGAAGTTTGCATGGTAATGTACATCATATATTTTTTTTAGTTTTATCATTCTCTTATTTTAGAAGTTACAGGGGGGGACACACATTTTACCACTTTGGAAGTGTCTCTCGCGCAAACTATTCAGTTTAGAAAAAAATGATATTAAAAAACCTCAATATCATTTTTGAAGACCTATCCATAGATACCCCACACGTAATTTTTTTTAGTAAAAGTAGGTTTAATGAAAAAAAAATTTTTGAGTTTCAGTTCTAAGTATGGTGAACCCCAAAATTTACTGTTTCTTTTTTCTATTTTTGTATGAAAATCTTAATGCGGTTCACAGAATACATCTACTTACCAAGTTTCAACAGTATAGTTCTTATAGTTTCGGAAAAAAGTGGCTGTGACATACGGACGAACATGACGAATCCATAAGGGTTCCGTTTTTTGCCATTTGGCTACGGAACCCTAAAAAGGATGTTTTTTGTTTGTGTTCGACGCGTGCCAAAATGAGCACACGAGGAAATGCATTTATTACGTCGCAAACTCACTGGATAATTTACTTGGCGTGTATTAATTTGTATGTAAAACGCCGCCATGTTGCGTCTCTATGGTTATTTATAACTGGCCTAACTGGGTGGCCTTAATTTCTGTGTATCATAGTTATCTACATGATTTCACCTCCCTGGCGCAGTGTTGAGCGCTGTTGTCTTAACGTTGGAGGTCCCGGATTCGATCCCAGGCAGGGTCATTTTGGGAATTTAAGTATGATTTCTGAATTTTCTCTGGTCTGCCCCCCGATTACGTAAGAATTGTCGATCAAACTAGGTATGTACGGTACCCTAAACGTTTAAGAATGGGCAGACGAAATTGAGCTCTAATTCAATGCTGTCATGGTTTATTTTACTTTGGCGAAAATCTTTAACGTTTGATCGGCCATTCTTACGTGATTGGGGCCCTGGTCTGGTAGGCTTCGGCCCTGGCCAGTTACTACCCTACGGGCAACCAAACGATTGCCGGCTACGACTGCATAGTGAACTACAGTCTTCTACGTACACACATACATGGAACCGCTCGAGCAGTTGCGACTTGCGACTGCTTCGGGCAGTTGGTAGCAGTTATCAATGGTAGCTTCAAGCTGTTGACTATGACTGCAAGAGCGGTCCGTGTATGTTGATCACTGGCTAACTGCTCGAGCAGTCCGTGTATGGCCAGTCTTACGCAGTCAAAATTCCGCTGAGTCGTATGAAGCGATTGGCTTTCTCGTTCCTAATTAGAACCGCTAGGACATGGAATGAGTAAAAAAACCACTTTTGCTCACTGGTTTTAAGCAGCACAAGCGCCCTTTTGAGCTAACTAGTGAGGCGAAAATGATAATTAATTGCTTAAAACGCACATTAGAAAAGTTAAAGTCCGTGCCCGTGAATTGACGGTTTTACCCCACTTTTTTTAATATGCATTAAAAAAACGCGGGGTAAAGGCCGTTTGGTCGGCAAAATAGTTTGGTCCAAAAAACCCGATTTTACCATTTATACAAATACCAGCCCGACTTTAACTAGGTACCTATATTATAATTAATACAAAAATGTGTTTGTTCATTGCATAGCTATAGATGAAATAATTAAAAAAACATTACTTACTGTTTTCTACCTAATTTTGGAATTCCATGGAAAGAGCAAACAAGACTACCTTAGCCAAAACATAAAAAGAACACATAAAAAGAAAAACTACAGAAAACAAAGTGTTTTATCAGTTAAGTAATCAAATATTAAAAATAACTGGCAAGAATCAAATAAATCTCAAATAGAGCTAAAAAGTATTTAAAAATTTCAAATAAGAAAACCTCAAAAAGAGTTAAAAAGTAATTAAAAATTTCATATAAGAAAACCTCAAATAGAGCTGAAAAGTTATCAAAAATTTCATTTAAGAAAACCTCAAATAGAGTTAAATAGTAATTAAAAATTTCATATAAGAAAACCTCAGAGCTAAAAAGTAATCAAAAATTTCATAAAAAAGAACCTCAAATTGAGCTAAAAAGTAATTACAAAAATCATAAAAAAACCCTCAAATAGAGCTAAAAAAAGCTCATATTAGAGTTTCAAAGTAATTAAGTAAAAACTCATAACAGAAATCTAAATGCCATCTACTGGTATATTGAAGACGCCAATGGCTGACATCGTTGAGGAAACATCCGCGGCGCTGAAGAAACGACACTCTGTTATTTCTGGGAGGAGTGATTTTTGTGAGTAACCGAGTCTCAAAGGTCCTGAGGCCCAATTGGCTGAGCAAATTGTAATCATTTGACAGCTTAAGAGGATCAACTAGTTGTAAATCTCCATACAAAAAGCGATAACGTTTTTCTTCCCGTAAATGTTGTCCAATTTTCATAATTTTTAGAAATGTTGCAGATACAATGAAGAACTATGCTCGTACTTTTTAATTTTAAAGAAACACCTATTGCTTATGTTAAAAGTTATCAGCGTCTAAATATTCATATTTTTGACCTAAAAACTTTATAGTAACTTTATAGACCTAGTATTTTAATTTTTTAAAATTTAACTAAACTAAAATACAAAAAAAATAAAACGTACGAGCCTAGATTAAGGTGTACTGAATCTACCTAATGAGACCAAAATTGTCTAATTTCGTAAACGTTTGGGGGGGTAAAAACGTTATCACCCGAAACAATATTTCAAGAATAAAATGTAGGCTGCATATATATATGCCTACATTTCTTGCAACTCTCTCTATCGCACGATACGGAGAAGGCAGCGAAGCGTTTTGAAACAGATAGCATTATTGAAAATACCTACTCGCCTCGCGTTTCTCTTAAAACGTATTACTTCTCGAACGGTTTAAGGAGTTTCTACATGCTTTTTCACTTGTCTAAGCAAATCGTAATCATTTGACAGCTTAAAATGTATTACTCGAACTGTTTGAGGAGTTCATACATGCTTTTTGACGTGCAGGCTTCTATGAACTCCTTAAACAGGTGTTCATAGATGCTTTTTAACGTGCAAGCATCTATGAACTCCTTAAACAGGTAGAACTATCCGTTTGACAAACGATTACGATTATAATTTCCTTACACAATCGGGAAGGCTGAGGCCCAATATTGTCTGAGGAAATCGTAATCATTTGATAATTTAAAACGTATTACTCGAACATTTAAGGAGTTCATACATGCTTTTTGACGTGCAGGCATCTGTGAACTCCTTAAACAATTTTCAATTTTCAATTTCAATTTCAATTTGTTTATTCAAAGAGTGTACAAAATCCACACAAATATTCTACAATACTCTTACTAGAAAACTTACTAAGGTAATGGTAATAAAGGTAGTAAAAAAACAAAAAAAAAAAGTGAAAGTTGGACTTACATAGGTAATAATTTGGCCAATTGCGTGGGTGGTAGGTCTGACTCCTAACTAGTTTCCTGTATTTAGGATGTCATTCCCGATTCCCGCGGAGCTTAGGGCTTTGCAAGTACAACCTGTTTTGTAATATAATACACTAACACTATTTATTAAAACCTTTCATTGACAAAAACTCCAAATTAATAAAAACAAAGCAAAGACACCAAACAATTTGTGTGCCTACCCACTATTGGAGCGGTCAGTAAACGGCGCGTAAACATGATGTACATAGATCTATGAGCAATGCGCATCCTACAAGAAGAGACACGAGTATTGCATATTGAGCGTTGTTGGTACTAAGTAGTAAAGTAAAAGTTTATTTTTTATTTTTTTATTAAATATCAGTGGATGGCTTATATAATATTTTAATAATTATCATTGGAGTAGTCTTAGATATGTACAATTGAAGTTAGTTAATTAGCTACTTTATTTTGTAATTATTGTGATTTATTTTATTAGTGTGTTAGACATTTATGTTAGTTAAGTATAATTAAATTTGAATAAGTAATAGTTTCTTTTAAAGGTTAATATGCTTAATTTTATAAGTATCCTTTGGGTTTACGAACGTATAATTTATAATTTAAGTGATTATTGTATATTAGCAATTTAAATGTGTTAGTACTAACTAGTTTCTTTGTAATTTATATGCTTGTATCCTTTAGGTTTAGGAACGTAAAATTTCATTAGGAACTTTTTTTTTTTATAATCTAAATTATTAATTATTTTATTAGAGAGACGTTTAAGTTGAGGTATGTATAATTAAAATTAAATAAGTGCTATTATATTTCGTAGTTATATAGTATAATGTGGTTTATTTTATAAGAGGTTTAGGTTAAGGTACTTGAAATTATATATAAGTTAGTATTTGTGATTTATGTGTACATAGATTATAACTACTGACAGAAACATATTTTGTTTGAGTTTGATCTTTTTGAGCACCATTAGAGAGAATTTAGTAATCCTCTTGGTATAAGATTATTTTTACTTTTCTAAAATAATGTACAATATAATATACATTATATTATATTTATATATATTTGAGTCATCATTTATTTCAAGATGGTTAGTAAATTTTCTGTTTGGTCGTAATCCAGGGTCATAAGATAGTTAATAATGGTTTTCTTAGCTACCGGCTTAGTTTTATTAAATATACTAAGTGATGTGTTTAATTTGTTGTAGAGGTAAGGTCCTATAAAAATTGATTGGCGTCGCGTTGATTTTAATTTTGTTCTAGGAATAGTACATACTTGCCAAGTCCTTCTTAATCCTTTTAGTTTTAGGGAAATTTCTTTGTATTTCAGTTTTGTATGCTGCTTTATGACGATACTACATATGAAAAGTTGACGAACAGTTAATAGCTTACAGTCTTCGTACAGTTGGACCGTTGGGTAACGATAAGGTTTGAATTGTGATACCTTCAATATCGCACGTTGTGCTCTCTCAAGTTTCAACATGTTTGTTTTACCCGCTCCACCCCAGACTGGAATGCAATATGCAAGTACAGATTGCACTAAGGCAAAGTATATTTGTTTAATTAAGGGTTTGTCAGCGATATAACGCATATGTTTAAATATGAATATTAGTTTTCTTATACGTGGTGTGAGTTTATTTATATGATTTTCCCAGGTTAGGTTCTGATCTAGTTGGACTCCTAAGTATTTGATTTCTTCTGTCTGATTTAGTTGGGGACAGTTGCATAAAGAGTCGACAGCAGGCATAATTTTAGTTGTGCATGAGTGCATTTTCAACTGAATTTGTCCCGCTTTCGGCTGGGAAAGTTGTGAAGGTGAAAATGTCATAAATTTAGTTTTCTGTACATTTAGGGTCAAAAGGTTGTTATTCAGCCAAGTTTGAACCTGCTTTAGGCCAGTTTCTGCATCTGCTGCGATACTCGACCATGAACTATTAGTAAACAGAATTGCGGTATCATCAGCGAATGTGAATATCTTGGCTCTTTGAATATTCATATTGCAGAGGTCATTAATATACATAAGAAATAAAGTGGGACCTAACACACTACCTTGTGGTACTCCAAAAGTTACTTGTTCTTCGTTGCTGATATAATCTAGTATTTTGACTGATTGTGTTCGATTTGACAAATAACTTTCAAAAAATTTCAGCGGTAGGCCACGAATACCGCATGCTTCCAATTTTGCTAAGAGAATAGGGATAGAGACCGTATCAAAGGCCTTTGCTAAATCGAGGAACACTCCCAGGCATTTTTGGCCTTTGTCCAAGTTAATTGATATATCATCAATAATCGCAGTCACCGCGTCTTCTGTCGATTTCTTTGAACGAAATCCAAATTGATTAGGTGAGAGTATATTATTCTGTTCTAAAAAGGATGTTAAGCGTGAGTTGATGACTTTTTCTATTATCTTGGACAAAGCTGGCAATAGCGATATAGGGCGATAATTCGCAATGAGATCTCTATCCCCACCCTTATAAATCGGACAAATGATTGACCTTTTTAGAGGCCTAGGGAAGATTCCGTTTGTTATACACAAATTACAAATGTGTGCGATAGGATAACACAGATTATTTTTAGCCATCTTTATTACTTTTGTTGGAATGTTATCCCATCCAGCTGCCACATTTTCGTCAAGAGATATTATTATTTTATTTATTTCGTATTCATCAGTGAGTGAAAGAGCTAATGAATGGTATGTGTTTGTTTCATTTGGTATGTTTTTTGTTAAAAGACTGTGATCAAGGTTATTTTTTGTTATGATTTTAGTAGCTAATTCCGGCCCAACTTTTGAAAAATAAACGTTAACATCATTTACCGAGTCCTGCGGGAGCTTTTTTGTAGAAAGAAGTGCTGTAGATTCCTCTTTTTTATCTGAAAATTGGCAAATTTCTTTAATTGTAATCCATGTATGCCTAAGGTTATTGTGATATTTATTTAAGAGTCCTCGATAGTATTTGCGTTTTAATGATTTAAGAAGCTTATTACACGTATTCCTGTAGTTTTTGTATGTTTTTTGTAATTCCTCATCATTCGGATGTTTTCTCACCTTATTGTGTAGTTTGTTACGTTTATTTATACATTTGATAATTCCGTACGAGATCCAAGGTTTTAAATTTCTTTGCCTCCGAGATTTAGTAAGATATGTTGTGAACTCATTGTATTGTGCTTTTAATTGTATTAATGAATAAGTTAGTCGATTCTTCAGGATCTGTTAGGTCAGTTACTATTTTCCAATCAATACTGTTTAATCTCGTGAAGACACCTTCATAATTAATCTTTTTAAAAGTTTTTTCATAACAACTTTGTGCCATGTTTTTATCTAGTTTTAATTTAAGAATAACAGTGTCATGATCTGTGACGTCAGTTTTACAAACTATAAGTATCGCCTTAGATTTAGAGTTCGTTTTGAGTAATATGTGATCTAGGCAAGTGTCGAATCTAGTAGGGTATGTGTGAGCAGGAAGTAAACCATGAGAAGCAGCTATGTTAAGATAGTCAATTGATGAGCTAGTATCGTTTGAAGAAATAATATTAATGTTGATGTCACCAGCGACAATTAAACTACTTTGGTCTTTGAATTCTTTTAGTAATCGGTCCAAGGAGTTAACGAAATTCTCAACTTTTTTAAAGGCACACGGTCGATATATTCCAATTAATGTGAGATTAGGAAAGAGCTGTATGGCTAAACAGTTGGCTTCTTGGACTAAAGGTTCATAAACACGAATAGGGTTAATAATATCATTAACATATATCACCACTCCATCATTCTGGTTGTAATTTGTTTTTGTGAAATATTTCTGGTAACCGGGTAGATTAGGAATATTTGATCCGTCACTATCTTTTGGTAACCAACATTCTGTCATCACAAGGATATCAATGCTTGATGTTGCCAATCTCACAAGTAGAGCGCAAAAATCATCCATGTTTTTTTGGATGCTCCGTATGTTTTGTGTTATTACTGTCAAACAACGGCCTTTAACCTCTTCCAGAAGATCGGCACACTTTTCAGCCTCATCAACCATATAGGTATTAGCGATATTGATTGAATCAATATCGCAGACTATGTCTGTAATATCCGTCATTGTATGTACAAGATGTGGAAGTTATTTGTATGGTTGACGAGGACGCTGATAATCCCGGTATCTTTGGATTGTCTACATGGTTGGAGCATTTGTGGTACGAATTAATGAAAGGATTTAATGCAGCTAATAAATACTTAGAAGTAACGCTATGAATGACACAATCAAAATTAATAATAATAAGGAAATACTGAAGCACAATTAACATAACAAAAGACATAAAAATAGATACATCATTTAGTCATTGCTGACTTTCAATATCGTCAAGCATATTTATGTTGTTAATGTGAAAAGCTTTAGAGTTAACGTCTTTCTTGAGGTAAATTTTTCCATCTTTTAGCCAGCAGAATTTATATTGGTTTAAATTAGCAAATGCCCGCGAATGAAAGAAAACATTTTTAGCATGAGGCGTAAGATAATCATTTACATAGATGAAGTCTCTATTACCTTCAAAGCCCAAAGTCTCCGCGGTAATTTTGCACCCTGCATTGGCCAAATTATAACTTTTCACATGTTTAAGAAGCTTTCTTTTATCGTCAACACGAGTGAATTTCACAATAACGCTACTATTGACTTTCTTCCTGTTGTTTATGCGGTAGACTGAGCTGATCTCGATGTCACGTAAGCCGACGACTTCACATAGTTTTTTAATAGGCTCTTCTATCACTTCCCCCTCCTTGATTGGAATATTCTTGATTTCAACCGCCTTTAATCTTTTCAGTCTTAGTAGTTCTTCAATCTTATCTTCTAGACGTTGAATAGTCTTTGTCTGTCCATTTTCAAGTTGTGATATACGCTCGTCTAGCTTGTTTATTGTATCCGCATAAATACTATTTTGTTTTTCAGCTACTGTGAGGCGCTCCATGATTTCCGATAAAATTTTGTTATTGCTTTCTTTAATATCTTGCCTAATTTTGTCAAACTTTTCTTCCATATCTTCTTTGAGACTTTTGATCATTTGCTTGATCTCCTCCTTTAAATTCAGCTGCTGTGTATCCCAATCTCGACGTCTCTTTATTATGTTTTCATTTCTTGGGGTATCCATTTTACCCGGCGTAGTAGTTCTTGGGGTATCCATTTTACCCGGCATTTTACCCATGTAATCTTCAGACATATCCAGTATGTCACTTCCAGTACAAGATTAAGCTATGTATTGATAAAACTGGTTGAGTGGCTTGTAAGCGAGTACACGTCCGCTCGGTGCGATAGATACGGTGCGATCAACAGGTCGAATTATCCGTTTGACAGACGATTACGATTACAATTTCCTTACAAAATTGGGCGGCTGGGTTTTTAACGTCCACTGCTGGACGTAGGTCTCTTTTAGGGGCTTTCACACGCCGCGCTACCCTCGGATAAAATGCCGCAACCCGGGGTACCGATATTCGTCGCAACAATTTCATCTACTACTCCTGAACTATGTTAAAAAAATAATTTATAGTCCGTCAAACCCGGTGGCCAAAATTGGAACTAATTTTTATGCCTGCTAAGTTTTTTAAAATTTTATTTTTCATATCTAATAGCGACGCTGTCGCCGGGTCAAATAAGTTTGTGGGACTGTACTCTTTAATTATTAAGAAAGTGCAGAAAACAGTAATCTTAAAATCCCATAAAACATTTTAAGAAATCTCGTCAATGATTAATGCTATGTTTTGATAAAGAAGAAGAAGATGGAAAGATAAGTCGCTGCTTTCTTTCTTGTTACCTTGGTTCTAAAGTTAAACCATTCCCTCTTTCCAGGGTCCTCATCAGACGAGGATGAAGGTATCCAGCCCCACGAGAAGGCCATAGCAGCGGGACAACCCAACCCACCATACTGTGTTCGCAATGTGGAACAGCACGCGTTCGGCAGGCGGGAGATCAACATAGCTGAGCAGGAGATGCCTGGAATCATGGCGCTGAGGGCCAGGGCTAAGGAAGACAAACCTTTGAAGGATGCCAAGGTAATTTTGATCCTATGTCCAAATAGTTGTCCAAAGATTCATTGTCTTTGCAGAGTCCCTGAAATTTAACATTTCTTAAAATGTTATCAGACCTCAATTATTGAGTCTCGCTCCGATACCTTGGCGAAGCTCCAAAAATTTCCTTTCTAATATTGGATAGAAGCAGGCGTTACTTTGCGGAAGTCCATGATAATGAAAGAGCTGGAAGGTTAATTCGCTATAATCCGCCACAATAGGTAAATCTATGTGATACAGTGTGTACCTTGCGATATTCACCACACCACACAAATCTTGCAAATTATCCTCAACGCACGTTTCAGTCCGACACCGGAACATCTTCAGGAGATGTTGACTCTACATGCACGATGTAAAGTTCAACATCTTCTCTCAATACATGTAATACACATAGATTTACCTATTGTGGCGGATTATAGCGAATTAAACTTCCAGTTCTTTCATTTAATTTCCTTTCTTCTACCAAAAATTCTTAACGCCTAACTTCTGACACTTCGATATAAAAATACTTTCTGGGCGCACAATGTGAAGTTTTTGGAGGATCGAAGAAAGATGAAGAAATTAGGTTAGAAACAGCCTTCTTTATCTTACCCGGAATTACCCGGATTAGATTACCGGGAAAGATTTTCAAAAAACTGATCCAGGCACCCATCAAATCCATGCTCCTCTATCATTTACATAATCTTCAACAGTATAATAAGCTTTTTTTCAGGAGCATACTTTTAATGGATTTCTTAAATCATACTTCATACTAATATTATAAATGCGAAAGTGTGTTTGTTTGTTGGTTCGTCCTTCAATCACGCCGCAACGGAGCAACGGATCGACGTGATTTTTGTTATGGGTATAGTTGAGTACCTGGAGAGTGACATAGGCTACTTTTTATCCCGGAAAATTAAGGAGTTCCCGCGAGAATCAAAAAAAACTTAAACCACGCAGACGAAGTCGCGGGCATCAGTTAATTTGTGTATATTTCAGATCGTAGGCTGCACGCACATCAACGCACAAACGGCGGTGCTGATAGAGACGCTCGCTGCGCTCGGCGCCACCGTGCGTTGGGCCGCGTGCAACATTTACAGCACGCAGAACGAAGTCGCGGCCGCTTTGGCGCACGCAGGTATTGCGTCATCCATATTAGTCGACAAGGCTTATGGGTGTTAAGAACCCAAGTATGTAAAAAGTGTAAATGTCAATAAAAAAAAATATTATAAGCCCGCGACTTCGACCGCGTTGATTAAGTTTTATTGGATAGAAACGGTGTCGGGGTGAAGCATACGTTGAGAATAATTTGGAAGATTTATGTAGTGTGGTGAATATCGCAAGCTGCAAGTGCACACTACCACATACACTGTACCACATAGATTTGCCTACTGTTTACTTAAATTTCTAGTTCCTTCATGAGTTTTATTGGTTCTCTTTAATTTTCCGGGATAAAAAGTAGCCTGGTCTGGGTCTGGTGGGAGGCTTCGCCCATGGCTAGTTACCACTCTATCGACAAAGACGTACCCCTAAGTGATGTAGCGTTCCGGAACGATGCCGTGTATAAACCGATTAGGGGTATGGGTTTAAGACGATACGGGAGGGTGGTTTCCCCCATACAATCGTATTAGTCTGTTTTCTCCGTGAATAATTACAATAGAGAAAATATTTTTGCACCATAAAATTTATACGAGTCCGTGCCATGTCCCTATGTTTTGCTTTTTTCAATAAATTAATAATTTTAAGAATTTGGAACCTTCAAAAATTGCAAAAAATGGCCCTGTTTTCGCGTCATCATCAGATATCCCGCATATAAATTTGACGAATATAATCAAAAAAAGAAAAACATACCGACATAGCCTGAGTCCTTCTTAAATTGTTCTTGAGAAAAAAATTAAAATCGGTTCTGTTTTGGAGGAGGAAACAGAAAAATACGAGAGTAAGAATTCGACTGTTTTTCATAGGTATTATCGGTCCAAGTTGCAGTTGTGTCCCTATCGGGTGTTATGGAATTCTATTCGAGGAGCAGCGCGACGGCAATATAATTGTTCAATACCTATTCTCAAAGTTTCCCGTTCATCCCATATCCTCTTAATATAACTCCCATACTCCTAACAGGTTAGCCCGCTACCATCGACTGCATCATCATTTACCATCAGGTGAGATCGCAGTCAAGGGCTAACTTGTAGTGGAATAATATAATAGAGTTTATTTTGTAAGGTACCATCATAAATCGTACCATCTAGTCCCCTCCCCAAAGACAGAGTTTATTGTAAGGTACCATCAAAAATCATACCATCTCGCTCCCTCTCCAGGTTTTGCTATATTCGCGTGGCGAGGTGAGAGCGAGGAAGCGTTCTGGTGGTGCATAGACCAGTGCTGCACCGCGTCTGGAGCGTGGCAACCCAACATGATACTGGACGACGGTGGCGACGCCACGCATCTGATGCTAAAGAAACATTGCGCCGCCTTCAAACTTATCAAAGGTTTGTTTGTATATATTTTGAAGTGAAAACTTCTTTAGCCGCGTTGAGCACTTTTTGGTAGGGGGTAAACTTGTGGATTCGCGTTACCCACACCTCGCTCCGACATGCTCGCGAACACAATACATGCTCGCGAACACCGACATGCTCGCGTTGTTACGAAGACAAAAGGTCTTAAATATATAATATATATACTACATTCGTAAATAAACTTTAATGCCTTAGTTTTAAGGTTTATATTTTAATTATTTTAAATATTTTTTAAATGTTTGTTTTCACTTCTATCAGCAGTCCCTATGACTGCCAATACATTTTTTATTTTTTTTATTTATTTTAAATATTCGTTTTCACTATATCGGCAGACCCTATGACTGCCATTTTTTTTATTTTATTCTTCGATTTACACGTCTTATAAAAAACACTTGTAAAAAACGATTTAGACTTATAAAAAGCGCAGACTTATAAAAACAAGTGTGTGTGTGCAATTCACACACGGCAGAAGGAAAACTTTAGAAATATAGGTAGCCTACGAGATAATGAGATAAATATAACTTGTATTCTATCTCATTCTCTCACAGGCTAAATCCTATTATGAATAATAAATGTTTGTCTCTTTTTGGTGTCGCTTTTTCGTTTCGTTTTTCGTTTTATCAACAAAAAAATTGGCAATAGAAGTGAAAACGAATATTTATAATACTTAATTAAAAAAATAATTAAGAAAAAAATTAAAATATAAACCTTAAAACTAAGGCATTAAAGTTAAATTACGAATGTAGTATATTTATATTTAAGACCTATTGTCTTCGTAACAACGCGAGGTGTCGGTGACGCGAATCCACAAGTTTACCCCCTACCAAAAAGTGCTCAACGCGGCTAAAGAAGTTTTCACTTCAAAAACCTTTATCCACGCGGACGAAGTCGCGGGCTAGTAAAAAATAGTTCCAATTTGGGCCACCGGGCCAGATAAGTGGGATTATAGCATATTAGCTCTTGTCTGTCTGTCACAGCTGTTGATTATCTGTCATTCTTTTCTATAACAAAACACCGCAACCTATTTTAAACTTGTCTATACACAAGTTTAAGAAATCCATTAAAAGTATGCTCCTGAAAAAAGCTTAATTATACCTACTATTGAAGATTATGTAAATGATAGAGGAGCTTGTATTTGATCGCTCCAGCAATGCTAAGGACAGCGGTTACTTATGTACACATTGATATAAGTAGATAATAATGATAAATTGTACCTAAATGAATTATATCTAAAAAGAGCAACCACCGAGTTTCTTGCTGGTTCTTCTCGGTAGGAATGGCATTCCGAACCAGTGGTAGATTAACTTGACGATTCAAAAGTACTTGTAAAAGTTTATTTGAATAAAAAACATTTGATTTGATTTGATTTGATTTGTCGCCAGGTATAGTGGAAGAGAGCGTGACAGGCGTCCACAGACTGTACCAGCTGAGCAAAGCGGGCAAGCTGTGCGTCCCCGCTATGAACGTCAACGATTCCGTCACCAAGACCAAGTTCGACAACCTTTACTCTTGTAGGTGAGTGTCCTCTTGTATAAAAGTAAAAGTAAAATATACTTTTCTCAAACATGCATGGAAATATTGTCATTATTTTGAAAAAAGAACACGTGAAGTATCGAATTTTCGGACAAAGAAAATCAAATCCATTGCAGGAGCGTTTTTTGAATTTGGAACATTACAACGCTCCTGCAATGTTGTATGAAAAGGCGTGCTGGGGTTATTAGATACTATTTGATCGGATCTCTTTTGTCATTCTTGGCATATAGTCTCTTTGCTTAGTACAAATTGCGTTTACGTGGCTGTATAGCCATAAATGCGTTTGCCTGTCGGCACAGATGATAAAAAAAAGATTGGCGGCAAAGCTATAAATTCGTCTTGATTTGTTATTTACATAGGTACTTAATAAATATAAATTTAATAATAATGAAAATGGTTTCCAACGGTTCAGAGAGTGAAATGGAGATTGATTGTACTCCACCAGATTTAAGATAAGAAGCCAAATTGGCAATGGAAAACCTGCTTCCAGCGAAGTCAAAAAAAAAGTACATGAAAGTATATGAAAATTTTATGATAATATAAAAAGTATGTTTTATTTCCCTGCATTCTTTTGAGAAAAGCACTATATATGCCGGGAAATAGGCAATTGCCTGTCTCGTATTAGTGAAGTCCTCGCCTACGGCTCGACCTTCAAACTCATACTCGACCTCCAATTGCCTATTTCCCGGCCTTTGCAATAATGTACTATTATTGTACACCATTAAAAGAAATACAAACACAAAAACAATCTTATTGGATACGGCACAACAGGCGGCCGTATCGCTTAAATAGCGATCTCTTCCAGGCAACCTTAGGGCAGAGGAAACTTAAAAGAAAGCGGGAGGGTACAGACATATGAATAAATAAATATTATAAATACATAAAAACACAGAAATGTATAATGTAATAATATGTTGGATAAAGACACATTATAAAAAAGTAATAGTAATAGGTAATAGACGACAGATGAATAAATAGATTATAATTGTTGTTTCAATTTAGTTTTGAAGATTGGAAGACGGGGAGAACGTTCCAAAGCCGTATAGCAGTTACTGTAAAATATTTTTTATAAAAGGAAGTTGAGTGTCTAGGAGTACCTACTACTAATATTATAAACTAATATTATATAAACTAGATGATGCCAGCGACTTTGACTGTGTGGTTTAAGTTATTTTAAATCTTAAAACTTCTTAATTTTTCGGGATAAGCCTATGTCAATCTCCAGGACCTCTACACTCTATAACTATACCCAAAGCAAAAAATCACCTCTATCCGTGGCTCTGTTGCGCCGTGATTAAAGGACAAACCCACAAAAAAAATACTTTCGCATTTATAATATTTTATATATAAATAAATATATACGCGTAAGAAGTCGCAGGCAGTAGCTAGTGCTTAGTCCTTGCTTAGTCTAAGTTTTTACACTGCAAATTCGATCGATCGATATCGAGCGTTCGATCACATTGGCGTCGAAGTAAAATGGACTCAAAAGCTCTTGACTTCAGTAGAAGCACAAATTCAGTACAACCGATTTAAATTTCGGAACGTTTCCGTTTGGAGCGCTGGCTGTGAATGCATATACGAAAATGGGCTCTAAACCAATGCCGGTTAAGGTTCATTTTACTTTGACGCTAATGTGATAGAACGCTTAAATACGTACAATCGAATGTAAAACTTAGACTATACACATGTTATTTTTTAATAAACCTTCTTGATTTCAGGGAAAGTATAATAGATGCCTTAAAGCGTAGTACAGACATCATGTTCGGCGGTAAGCAGTCGGTCGTCTGCGGTTACGGGGAGGTCGGGAAAGGGTGCTGTCAAGCGTTGAAAGCTTTGGGGTGTGTTGTAAGTATCACTTTCACTTTTCACTTTAATTTCACTTTTCACTTTCATTTTACTTATCCTGTAATCCCTTTTTTTACTCCATTTTGATTTCACTGTCAATATTTTATTTGTATATTTATGTTTATTCTTCGATTTAGACTTGTAAAAACGCTTACGTAATTCAGATCGGTTTTATAGTACAATATAATTAATAAAATGAGTCTACAAAATATGTCCTAGGATCTAAATAATTAACAATACTAATTATTGATTAAAATGTCATACAAAGTAATAAGTTACCCAAGTATCTAGCCATACAGAAATTAAATAATGTTATTTACAATGTCGTACTTAGCTTTATAGTAAAAATGTCATATGTTAGAATTTAAAAAAAGATAGGTACTGAAGTTACAATGTCACTCCAGCTTAATTTTTTCTTCAATTTCACTTTTATTTCACTTCTATTTAACTTCACTCTAACTAAGTTTTAATTTCGCTTTCAATGCACAGTAAATTTATTATTACTGATAATTCACTTTGCTTATATTTTAACTTACTAACTCACTAAACTTTTACTGACATTTCACTTCATTGTAACTTCGTTTTCATTCCCCTTTCACTTCACTTTAAAAATTTCACTTCACTTTCAAATTTGATTTGTGTTAAACAACTTTTATAATTCTTACAGGTATATATAACAGAAATAGATCCAATATGCGCTCTACAAGCGGCCATGGACGGTTTTAGAGTGGTCAAATTAAATGAGGTTAGATTTTTCAAAATTTCTTTTACAAGTGCTTTTGAACCGTCGAGTGAATCTACCACTGGTTCGGAATATCCACCACCACCCAGTAACGTCGCACGCTGGGTACAGGCTCTCACAGGAGAGAGGACATATTTAGAGCTTAAACCCACCACGCATCTCCATTGCGGGTTGGCGGGCTTTGACGACTTATCATGTTAGTGACAATGGGACCGACGGCTTAACGTGCTCTCCGAAGCACGGGGGTGAAAGGAACACCACCAACTTCCTAACTCAGGGCTAGTACTGATAATTTCTAGTCAGGAAAACCCAATACTTAATTATGGTCCATAATTAAGTGGTTCGGAATGCCATGCATTATTTTTGACTTTGACTTTGACTCGTGCTCATGGTCTATGGGTTGAAACGATAAAAAACTGTCTATTTCAGGTGATAAGACAAGTCGACATAGTGATAACAGCGACGGGCAATAAGGGCGTGGTCACACGCGACCACATGGAGCGAATGAAGAACGGCTGTGTTGTGTGTAACATGGGACACAGTAATACCGAGATAGACGTCCACTCGCTGAGGACGCCGGACCTTATGTGGGAGAGAGTCCGGAGTCAGGTGAGGATGCTAATATTATTATAATTATGCATAGAACCCAAAAAAACATTTTACTTTTCAGGGCATGTTGATCCTAATAAAACAAATAAGTTTCATATGTCTCCAGCGATATTTTTTAAATTTGTTCTATAAATCCCCCCGATACGTACAATATATACGTATTGTATATTTCAGGGTCTTGAATGTCGTGTTTTGAAAAGTTTATTATGAAGTGTGTAATCAATTTTATGGTCATATATTGGTAAGTGCCATAGATTCAGAAAAGAACCAAGAGGGTGACGCTGGGTGATGTTTCTTTCTTTTTTCAAGGGGGGGGGGGGGGGGGGGGGAATATCTGTCACTTACCAATACGTGACCATAGATTTCACGACTATTTTGTCAACTAACCTAACGTAATTGGAGGGGCAAATGAACCTGAATTTGTATTTTTTGTCCAGGTGGATCACATAATCTGGGGCAACGGCAAACGCATAGTCCTCTTGGCGGAAGGTCGTCTTGCGAATCTCTGCTGCTCTTCCTTGCCGTCTTTCGTTGTTTCGGTCACGGCAGCCACTCAGGCGCTGGCACTTATAGAATTGTATAATGCGCCACAACATCGCTATAAGGTATGCATATGGTAGAACTGTTATGAAAAACACTAACAAAACCTCAATTGCTAGATCTATATAGAATTATTTCTTTATAGAAGAAAAAAAATTAGTTTGGAATAACACATTTTATCCCGGAAAACTAAAGAATTCCCGCGGGAACCAAAATTCTCAATCCACGCGGACGAATTTGCGGGCATCTGCTACTAAATATATAATCATGATTTTAAAAAATCATAAAGATTAATCTGTGCATTCGATTACAGTACGAATAAAGTTACTTATTTTTAACAATATTGTTAAAGTTCTTACCTAATGGTTATGGCCAAATTTTCTTTATCCAAAATTAAAAGTTATTTAAAAGATTTGCTTTCTGATAAATCCTCTAAAACTTAATTGCTCTACAACGCTACTCCTAAAGTTCTCCGTGGAAGCTAATTTCAAATTATTCGTTAAGGTACGACAGATATGAAATGTTTTTTTTCAGGCTGACGTATACCTATTACCCAAGAAAATGGACGAATACGTGGCGAGTCTCCATCTGCCGACATTCGACGCGCATCTAACCGAACTGACAGACGAGCAAGCCAAGTACCTCGGCCTCAACAAAGTGGGTCCGTTCAAACCCAACTACTACAGATACTAGCGAGTATCGGACCAAGCGCCCTGAACGTCGGATTTTATGCATTTTTATTGTGTGACGGAAATTTTGTTAATGATCCTGCTCCCCTACAAATTTATGTGGAAAAAGTGTCCCCCAAGTATTTTTATTAGTTTCAAATGTCCCCAACTGTCGTAATTTTGGTCTTATAATCCCATCCCACCTGTCTTAGTTAGGGTTAAATGACAAATCGTCTTAATTTTGTCAAAAAAATCTTTCATTTTGCATACGACAAAAAAAAATACCCCATACAAACCTAACAATAGAAATAAGCGTGACGAGCGTGAGCGCATTTTTATTTTGTGATGGGAAATTTAATTAATGTAGTAACGTGATTTCATTGTTTAGTTTAGTAATCTTAATTTAGCTTAAATAACCGGGTCATCATAAATAACGCTGGGTAGCATGACATATAATATAGCCAGGTGACTTGCATTATTTATGGACGTGTTTCACGATTCTCCTTGTTTTATTTGTTTTTTGGGTCTAGTGTTATTATTTTGGACCCCCGGAGACTATCCTATTGTTTCGTAATCGTATGTTAACATGACTCTGAAGTGTCTACGAGGGTCCTATACAAACATTTCCTTCATTATTGATAATGTACAAATCTCAAATTAGAAAATTTGGGTCAGGATTTGCAGAAAGCAATTTAATACTTTGGGTCTTTGTTTCACTTTATAATGAGTTTCAAACCCAGATATTTTCGAGATTACTCTTGACAGATAAACATACAAAACATTCTTTTTAGTATTTTATTTCTGTTAAACTATGTGTACTGGTGTAGATTTAATAATGCTTACTATCCGATGTTAAGCTAAACTAAACTTGTTACCGACTGCGTAGATGCACAGAATTTGGTAAAAATTAAATTTTATTTTTGTTAAGTTTTTTTCGTATTTTATTTTGAAATTTTATTTATTTACACATTAAATTTAATCATAATGTTGTGTGCTTGTTAGAACTCTGTAAGAAATTAAAGTCTGGTATGTGACAATTTTGTAATAAAATGTCAATTTTATAAAATTTTGAATTACATTTTTAAATCATAGTACCAATAAAAATTTACACGCTGCTTATACTTAACTTGCTCACTGCGTAAATTATTCTTTATTGGTCGGACCATTAGAATAATACATCATTCTCAAACAAATTATTGAAATAAAATGTCATCAGGTACTGAAAAGTTACTAGTATCGCTTAATAATTATAATTTAATTCTAGTTATTTATTTAATTTAATGTTTTAGATGCCAATTCAAATTTTACAGTATTATACAAACCTTAACCATTCCTAAATAATCATTTTTTTGATTTTTCTGTAAACATTTTTACTTAATATTATTAGATTGTTGACTGGTAATTTAGAAAAATCCAACCTTCCAATTGGCTCCACAAGGTGGCCTTAAATATTTTTACTGGTGTATCCTTTTAATATACACCTTTATAGCACTTTAAAACAGAGATGGCGCGCATATGAACATATTTTTATTTACAGCCAGAAAGAACTACTTTTATTAAAATATTTCTATTAAATTAATAGCCCCTATTACAAAGCCCAGGTTTTGACCGGTTTTCATTTATCCCTTATTGGGGACAAATGAAATTAATTTAAATTTAAAACCAGTTTGACTAAAGTTTCTAAGTTACCAGTGTAATAAGTCGAATCAACTCATGTAAATTGTTTTTAACATACACATGTTTATAACGTATGTACATAATTTAGGTGACTATTGTGACAAATAGGGATGACGCCTATGTAAAAAAATATATATTCCTTACTGATTACCCGGTTAGTTTTAAGTTTGATAATCATTTTAAAGTATCGATTAAAGAAAAAAAGTGCGATGAAATTTGCCATCTCTTTCCGCAGAGAGTATTAAAGGGATGGCAATATATTTAGAGCTGTCATTTTAATATAATTTAGAGTGTGTACAATTGAATTAGCCGCATTGTCTATGATTGTTTCGACATAAAATTATAAATAGGGATGATGAAAACTCAATCAAATCAGCAACTCTTTATCAAACTTGAAAACTCGCTTCTAGTACGGAAGTTTGTATGAAATGCATAGTTGTGACGTCATCATATTTCAACGCACTTTTTTCTTTAATCTATAATTTAAAATGGTTATCAAACTCAAAACTGACCGAGGATGTGAATTTTAGGTTTTTTTGAAGACCCTCTATTTATTAATCAGTAAGAAATAATTTATTTTTGAAATAGGCATCATCCATATTGCTTGTTTAAAAGAATGGCATAATATAACTGCAAATTGTACTTAAGCCGGGTTTAGATTAAGACAGCGACTTGGGCTAGTGTCACTCTCGTGCCAGTGGTAGCTTGGTAGTTGCCCCGTGTAAGGCGAATTTATCTACCTAGGACTACCTATCGTCCCGCCATTTTTTTCCGAAATAACCGCCTCTTGTAAAACCTGCCCCCCCCCGATTACGTAAGAATTGTCGATCAAACGTTAAAGATTTTCGTCAAAGTAAAATAAACCATGACGTCATTGAATTAGAGCTCAATTTCGTCTGCCCATTCTTATACGTTTAGGGTATCGTACATACCTAAACGTATAAGAATGGGTAGACGAAATTGAGCTGTAATTCAATGCAGTTATGGTTTATTTTACTTTGACGAAAATCTTTAACGTTTGATCGGCCATTCTTACATGATTGGGGCCCTGTTTATCAATGGATGGAATTAACTTATGCAAGTTTTATATAAGACAAAACCTAAAGCGACAGGATTCCGAAAAAAAATGGCGGAACGGTAGGTAGGTGAAGCTCCATCATCGTACTAATAATTGTCCTTCAATCACGCCGCAACAGATTAACGGGTAGACGTGATTTGCATATGCTATAGATCTCAGCTTTATAGTCAAAATTTATTTTCGATTAATTTTAGGAGTGACGTCACAATTTGCAAAAAAATATTTTAAAAAAATCGCCTAACAACTGAAATGTAATTTTTTAGTAGGTCGGTATAAGAAAATTGTTGCCATGTTTTTAGTAAATAAAATTTGTGAGAAATATAAACTACTCTTTCATTTAATTTTCCTATGGATCCAGTATACCCCACCAGTCCCACAAACATATCTGACCGCGGTGGCCAAAATTAGAACTAATTTTCATTCATATATTTCATATATTAAAAAAAAAAAAATCAAAGTTCAAAATTGCTATTAGGATGCTATTGGCAGTTAGCAATCCATCCTTTTCTCTCGAGTGACTGTAATCATAAGAGGAAATGAGATAAACATATTGTTGAACTTTATAAGCCTTAAGCCCCGAAATGGGAATGATATCCTAAATACAGGCAACTAGTTAGGAGTCAGAACTACCTCGTTGGTCTAGTGGTTGGCATGTTCGACTGCGGCCGACGAGGTCCCGGGTTCGGTCCCGGGTCGGGCCATAACAAGTATTGGGTTTTTCTGACTAGAAATTCTCAGTACTTTGCCGGAGTTAGGAAGGTATTTCACCCCCGTGCCTCAGAGAGCTCTGATCTCCAGATCTCCTGATTTCTTTCCAGTCGTGTCGGATTTTCTGTTCCACCGGGCTATAAGAATAAACGAACAGAGAGTGCACTTGTGTATGTGCACTATAATATCTCCCGCGCAGCCCCCCTAGCATGGGCAGAGACAATTTTCTCCCCGAGGAAAGGATCAATTTTTTATTCTATAAATAAATAATAACGGTGGATAAATAGTCCCCCGAGTCCCCGTTAAATGTCAAACGGGGATAAACTTCTCCTCTCCCCTGTTGCCGTGCTCTGAGAAGTGGCTAAGTTAATTTTATCTCTTGTCAGTGGATAAAATCGGGGGATACAATTTTTATCTCCGGCCCATGCTAGCCCTGCTGATGGCTAATCTCTTGGGAGAGGCCGCCGTGGCCGAAATTCGGTCGGGAGGACATTATCCATACTACTCGTAATATTATAAATGCGAAAGTGTGTCTGTCTGTCTGCTACCCTTTCACATTTAGGAGTTCCAGCGGGAATCTAAAAAACGGAATCCACGCGGACGAAGTCGCGGGCATCATTTAGTTAATAATATGTTCATACTAGCTGATGCCCGCGACTTCGTCCGCGTGGATTGAGGTTTTTTGGTTCCCGCGGCAACTCTTTAATTTTCCGGGATAAAAAGTAATCTATGTGTTGTTCCAGACTATAATCTATCTCTGTGCCAAATTTCATCCAGATTCGCTTAGCCCTTCGGGCGTGATTGAGTAACAAAGATCCATACATCCATACATCCATCCAAACTTTCGCATTTATAATATTTATTTGATTTGTGTACCTATTGTGGGGTTTTTTACTTGTAATAGTTAAGTATGCACAAAATAAATAAATTGAATGGGGATGATGACAACTCAATCAAATCAGCAACTCTTTATCAAACTTAAAAACGCACTTCTAGCATGGAAGTCGTATGAAATTTTAATAATGGCCCCTCATAAACCTTGTATTAATCAATAGCTGGCATTAATACAAGATTTGTCTTCTAAAGTGGTAGGTTTCCAAGAAATAAGCTGTCAAGTTTATAGTTTACTTGATGATGGCGCCACCAATACAGCTTTGGAATACAGATGATGGCAACTCAATCAAATCAGCAACTCTTTATCAAACTTAAAAACGCACTTCTAGCATGGAAGTCGTATGAAATTTTAATAATGGCCCCTCATAAACCTTGTATTAATCAATAGCTGGCATTAATACAAGATTTGTCTTCTAAAGTGGTAGGTTTCCAAGAAATAAGCTGTCAAGTTTATAGTTTACTTGATGATGGCGCCACCAATACAGCTTTGGAATACAGATGATGGCAACTCAATCAAATCAGCAACTCTTTATCAAACTTAAAAACGCACTTCTAGCATGGAAGTCGTATGAAATTTTAATAATGGCCCCTCATAAACCTTGTATTAATCAATAGCTGGCATTAATACAAGATTTGTCTTCTAAAGTGGTAGGTTTCCAAGAAATAAGCTGTCAAGTTTATAGTTTACTTGATGATGGCGCCACCAATACAGCTTTGGAATAGGGATGATGGCAACTCAATCAAATCAGCAACTCTTTATCAAACTTAAAAACGCACTTCTAGTATAGAAGTTGTATGAAATTCACAGTTGTGACGTCATCAAATTTCAACGCACTTTTTTTCTTCAATCTATATTTTAAAATGGTTATCAAACTTAAAACTAACCGAGGATGTGAATTTTAGGTGTTTTGGAAGACCCTCTATTTAATAAGTAATCTTTTAGAAATAATTTATTTTTGATATAGTTAGGCATGGAGGAGGCTTTCGCCGCTACCTTAAATGTAAATATAATTAGTAAAAATAGTAATAAATAGTAGTTAATAAGTACACTTATGTGTGCTTATGTTATGTAAGATTAGTTAAGTAAGCATAAGTAATATGATTAAAATAGAAATAAGTCAATAAGATAGATAATAGTACCAAATAGTTTTTAAGATCATTATGTAAGGAATCAAAATAAAGCTTTTATTTATTTATTTATTTATTGTTAGGCGTCATCCCTATTATAAAAATTCATGTCCAAAATTACTAATCAATTGATATGATTTTAATCAACTGCTTTATGTTACATTTTATATCAGCGAGATCTGTAGTAATTTTTCTTGTAATTAGTAGATATTTAATGAGATTTCAATGTGCGATTGCAGCTAACAAAAGAACCGGTCAAGTGCGAGTCAGACTCGCGCACAAAGGGTTCCGTACCACCACACAATACAAATTATTATAGTAAATAACAAGAAAGATGTCATAACAACACGTAGTTAATCAGCTGTGAAATAACTGGCTTGCATATTATGCGCTAAACTAATAGCGCCTGACAAACAATTCTACACTTCATGAGTACGGAACTCTAATCGTCGATTTCCGGTTTTATTCCTATACTAGCTGATGCCCGCGACTACGACCGCGTGGAACAAGTTTTTTAAATTCCCGCGGGAACTCCTTAATTTTCCGGGATAAAAAGTAGCCTATGTCACTCTCCCTCAACTATACCCATGCCATGTTACGGCGTGATTGAAGGACAAACCAACAAACCAACAAACAAACACACTATCGCATTTATAATATTAGTATGATTTATGCTGTGAGACCTTGCTTCTCGCCAAAATTCATGTTTTTTTTATCCACTACAAGTTAGCCCTTGACTGCGATCTCACCTGATGGTAAGTGATGATGCAGCCTAAGATGGTAGCGGGCTAACCTGTTAGGGGCATGGCAGTTATTATATATCAGTGGCCAGGGCCTGATTAACCCTTAGGCTAATTAGGCTGCAGCCTAGGGCGCGAGGATCGGGGGGGCGCGCTGAAATCGTGTCTTCGCATGCACTAGTTAATCTAGCATCATTGCATCTACCCTACATATTTCAACTAGACCGAGACAAAACACTAAAACTAAATGCGCTTGAGAGTCCCTGATTTTAACAATAAATTTTGAAATTTTAAAAAGCGCGCGTAAAACATACACTGACTTGTTACTCGAATCGGTCGGTGGTCGAGCGAGTGGGTGAGCTGGCAACAGAGTGCCTAGTGCGAGTTTTGATTAATCCGCCTCGCAATAACGGGCGTAAATTTTAACTTCATTTTGTATGGGAAATTCGGAATTTAAACAGTACTACCTAGATCTCGCGTTTGCCGCTAGACGACTCTGTATCGATTGTATCGTATTCTATTCATATTAATACTCAAGTCGAAGCAACTTCACACACTAGGTAGATGAAGACGCTCATGGTCAATGGCAATGGCAACTAAGTTCAGTCACTTGTCATGATTTTGGTCTTATAATGCGTGAGGTAGGTACTTTGCCTTTATGTACGGTCAGCTTAAAAAATGGTTTGCCACCCTAAGGTTGAATGTCGTGCAGATTAAAGGACAACGTTTGTTTCGCTTGCAGATTGATCTGAAAACTTTTATAGGTAGTATTGAACCATGTTAAAATTTTCACACTACTACTCTACTCTACTCATCCATCCATCCATCCATCAGCCTGTATGCATCCACTGCTGGACATAGGCCTTTTCGAGAGCGCGCCACCAAACACGGTCCTCCGCCTTCCTCATCCACCCGCTTCCCGCCACCTTCTTTAGGTCGTCGGATCAGCGAGCTGGAGGTCGTCCTACACTGCGCTTACCGGTACGCGGTCTCCACTCCAGCACACGTTTGCCCCAACGGCCATCGGTTCTGCGACAGATATGACCTGCCCACTGCCGCTTCAGCTTGCTAATCCTCAGAGCTATGTCGGTCACTTTAGTTCTTCTACGTATTTCCTCTTTCCGGATTTTGTCCCTTTGAGAGATTCCCAACATAGCCCGCTCCATAGCCCGCTGAGCGACTTTTAATTTGTGGACGAGGCCCATCGTCAGTGTCCACGTTTCCGCTCCATACGTCATTACCGGCAGGACACACTCGTTGAAGACTTTAGTCTTCAGGCTTTGCGGTATCGACGAATCGAAGACCTGACGTAGCCTTGAAAATGCTGCCCAGCCCAACTGAATTCTTCTGTCAGCCTCCTTGTCGAAGTTGTTCCTACCGAGTTGTACTTATAATCTGGCCAAAGTAGTTGTATTCCTGAACAACTTCGATGCTGACATTTCCGACGTTAACAGGTCTTGAGATAACGTGCTCATTAAACAAGACTTTTGTTTTGTCTATTTGCATATTCATCTGAAGACCCACTCGTGCTCTGGAAGAACAGTTAAGCTCGGCCAGCATTCCTTCAAGGTCCTGCAGCCATTCCGCCAGTATTTAACTATGTCGTCTGCAAAACGCAAGTGTGAGATGTATTCGCCATTAACATTAATACCACGACTTTTCCAGTCCAAGACCTTTTAAACACGTCCTCCAGGGCGCAAGTGAAAAGTTTCGGGGATATAACATCTCCCTGTCTTACCCCTCTTCGTATAGGAATCGGATTCGTTTGTTGGTCTTGGACTTGAACTGTCATAGTAGCGGCCTCGTAAGTCGTACAAGCATCTCAACACTTGGATATAGTGCCAGTCGACTTGCCATCGCTGCAATGAATCCAGAACAGCCCAGGTCTCGACGGAATCAAAGGCTTTCTCGTAGTCCACAAACGCTAGACAGAGGGGCAGATTATACTCCTGGGTCTTCTGCATAATCTGCCGTAGCGTGTGAATGTGGTCCACGATGCTGTAGTCTTTGCGAAACCCAGCCTGCTCTGGAGGCTGAAATTCATCAAGCCTTCGGGCGAGACGATTCGTAATAACCCGCGAGAATAGCTTATAAACTACTCTACTCACTTACTACTTTTTAGGCTGTCCGTAACACACCTGGCGGGGGCGCGTCCTCCTAATTAGCCTAGGGCGGTCAGAACGCTTGATCAGTCGCTGTCAGTGGCGTAGCGTGGGTTTTCGACGCCCGGGGCCGACCGGAAATTCGCCGCCCCCCAATCCCATTAAAGTCCAATCAATTTGAAGTTTAAATATTTTATTCAACGGACCTAACTTAACTTTATTATCTTAACACTAGGTACATAGTACAAACCAAGAAATAATAATAATAATAAGTATTCAAGTCTTTATTTGCCAATTGAGTGTGCAATAGGATCTTAAATAATATACACAGTGCTCATCATTCATCACTTAGCAATCTTTACAGAGATTGGAAAAAATTGTCTCATCTGAGAGCTTCCGTGGCGTGCGCTGCGTACCTAAATGGTAAAAGTTGCACGAATACAATGTATGGTGGAAGTGTTCCTCTCAAAAGTTCTAAAAAAAAGTCCGCGACAGCATACAGCTATCTTTTAAGGTCGTCTCACAATAACCGTCATTATGATTTTCAAATTTGGTCTAAAACAATGCTTGGCCCCCCCGGCACCCCCCACGCTACGCCACTGATATTTAGGAAACCCATACCCCTATTCGGTTTCTACACGGCATCGTACCGGAACGCTAAATCGCTTGGCGGCACGTCTTTGCCGGCAGGGTGGTAACTAGCCATGGCCGAAGCCTCCCACCAGGCCAGACCAGTGAAAATTCAGAAATTATAAATTCCCAAATTGATCCTGGCAAAAAGTAGCCAATGTCCTTCCCCGGGATACAAACTATCCCCATACCAATTTTCATCAAAATCCGTAGTACAGATGGGCCGTGAAAGCGTAGCAGACAGACACGCTTTCACATTTACCTATAACATTAGTATAGTTAATTTCAACTTGATACCTCCACGCGTTCCCGAGAAATAGGTGGTTGACAGACAGACAGACGGACAACGAAGTGATCCTATAAGGTTTCCTTTTTCATCTTTAGGTACTTACGATACCCTAAAAATGTATCTAGCTGGGCTAAAGAATCCGATTCAACGACCTCAATTTACATAGACGGGCCCTGTTAAACAAAGAATGTGGACTTAATTTACTAACGCCATCTAATCTGAAAAGCGGGACAACGCTATGGCGGGGACAAAGACAGGCTTATACAGGTGTGGAGCGCGCTCTGCAGGTCGGACGCCCAATTTTCTTTCTATGAAAGGGCCCATCTAGTACCTATAATATATCGATGATCGGATTGCTTTCGATTTTTTTATCGCTTATAAGCCTAATGCTAAGCGTCCTAAATATTAATCATCAAAATATTAAAATTTAAATACGCGATAATCCGTGGATATACGAGTAATGTGGATATATGTTGTCGATTCAAAACCCTTAATTTAATACGTGCTTCAATTTGAGTGGACCCGAGTCTACCTTATCGACGAAGGGACGAACGTCAAATGTTTGACAGGAAAGTAGGTAGAACAGTTTATATGGGAAAATGAAATCGTTGTTTTTACTATCTTCCTCGCAATTTTTCCATATTTTCTCAACGTTTAAACCTTCCCTGGACCACGACAAACATTTCAAAACCAAAATCAGCTAAATCGGCCCGGCCGTTCTCGAGTTTTAGCCAGACAAACGAACAGCAATTGATTTTTATATATATATATACTAGCTGACCCGGCGAACTTCGTACCGCCTAACAGTCAATGAATGTCGTGTTACAGATTAGGTAGCTGAACTTATTTTATGAAAGTAATACAATGAATACAAAATAAATATTAAGTTCAGTTCTTTAATAAGATAATAACACAAAAAGAAATAAAAAAAGTACAAAAATTAAGTATATCAATCGCGTGTCAGCAAGACATGATTGAATTAAACTATGTACATATTGTGCAGCATGGGATGTCATTCACATCTTTTTTCTTAGAAGCCAAAATTGCTCGCTCGCTTAACCATTTGTTATTTTTGTGGTTGGCAATGATGTTCGGAAATACTTTGCTGATGAGCTCGTTTTCGATGAGACGAAATTGCAAAAATTCGGTGGAAATGCAATCAATCCGCTCGATTCGTCGACAGGAACACGGCCATTACCGATAGTCAGCAATTGCTTGGAGAAATCTTCAGCAGATGGGTCGTTCAACAATGCAACTCTCATGTTTGCTGCCAGTTGAAGTTTCTTCACATAGCACCACAGATTTGATGATTTGAGGCAAGCGTTTATTTCATCGGCAGCAGTCGATCTTGGAATGACTGGCGTGTTTGTGCGCCATTGTGCATTCGTCCCAGATGATTATTTTTGCGGCTACTAAACTTTTGCCATTGCAGAGTGTTTTGCAATGTTACATGTCGGTTGTTCAGTAGTTTGAAGATTTAATGGCAATTTTTACGCTGAATGAGCCGTACGGCATCCTTCTAACAACGTGGCCGCTATTCCAGAAGAAGCAACTGCTACCGCAATTTCGGTTCTCGCATGAACAGTGGCCAAAATCAATGACATGAGGAATGTCTTTCCAGTTCCACCAGGAACATCCATGAAAAATAAGCCACCATTTCCATCATCAATATTGCATTAATTAATGTATCATAGACTTCCTTCTGTTTTGGGTTTAACAGGGTACATTCGTTTGAACTGATTGGTCTAATTCATATCGATCATATTCACGTTCATTAAAATCTCTATTAAATGCGTCATTCACTCCGCGATCTGGCGCTGGCATTCCTAACATGACTAACAAACTGCTGCACATGAGGTAACACATATCTTCGATCAAGAGCAAAGCCTGGTTATGCATCTCCTCATTCGCCTCAAGATCAGGATTTCTTGAACTGACACGAATTTGATGTAAAATGTCTTCTGCCATGTTATCTTTGTATTTGTTCCACAGGTCACGTGGATTAGATGGGAAACATGTAGAAATGATGATAGAAAATAATGTGCGTATCTGACTTGGAGATGCAGAAATAATTGCTTCAGCGATTTTCGTGTCCCAATGAGTATCGTTTTCAAGCAAATTGAGCTCTTGACATGCTGCACGAAATGTTGGGCACACTCATGGACCTATGGCACACTATACCATTAACAGTTCGTAGTGATTTAAATGATATTGGCCCACGAACATTTACCAGCAACAACCGCAAATAGAAGCATCATTCTTTGGATGAACTGTGTAAATACGACCAAGAGCATCAGTAGAACGGATATCCGAATGATTAGGAACCGCATCGCCCTGCCTCAGACGTAGAAATTTCTTCGATGAAGCGTTCCAAGTGTAATAACATGGCATCTCCGAGTAAAGCAGCGTTCGTGCGAACGGATTGCTTTGGCAAGTCGTAAAGACACTGGAGGGAATTTGCTCTAGCACATAGACGATCGCTTGTTGGATGTGCTCGAAAAGTCGATCCGTTTCGGCGTTACCGCTACCATGAAATATAAACATTCGACAACCAATTACTGACAATCAGATTTTTTTAGAACAAAACAGATATTGTGTGTGTGAAATAGCACAATAAAGACTTATTTTTATTTGCATTCCAAACAACGACAACCATCAAAATATGTCAATACAATGACTACTGAACGAACCAACAAAGACAATCATCAAAATATTAAAATTTAAATACCTACGCGATAATCCGTGGATAATCCGAGTAATGTGGATATATTATGTTGTCGATTCAAAACCCTTAATTTAATACGTGCTTCAATTCGAGTGGTGGTGGACCCAAGTCTACCGTACCGACGAAGGGACGAACGTCAAATGTTTGACAGGAAAGTAGGTAGAACAGTTTATATGGGAAAATGAAATTGTTGTTTTTTACTATCTTTCTCGCAAGTTTTCCATATTTTCTCAACGTTTAAACCTTCCCTGGACCACGACAAACATTTCAAAACCAAAATCAGCTAAATCGGCCCAGCCGTTCTCGAGTTTTAGCCAGACAAACGAACAGCAATTCATTTTTATATATAAGATATATAAGATAATATAGAGGAATATATATAAAAATGAATTGCTGTTCGTTTGTCTGGCTAAAACTCGAGAACGGCTGGGCCGATTTAGCTGATTTTGGTTTTGAAATGTTTGTCGTGGTCCAGGGAAGGTTTAAACGTTGAGAAAATATAAAAATGAATTGCTGTTCGTTTGTCTGGCTAAAACTCGAGAACGGCTGGGCCGATTTAGCTGATTTTGGTTTTGAAATGTTTGTCGTGGTCCAGGGAAGGTTTAAACGTTGAGAAAATATGGAAAACTTGCGAGAAAGATAGTAAAAAACAACAATTTCATTTTCCCATATAAACTGTTCTAAAATTCCTGTCAAACATTTGACGTTCGTCCCTTCGTCGGTACGGTAGACTTGGGTCCACCACCACTCGAATTGAAGCACGTATTAAATTAAGGGTTTTGAATCGACAACATATGTCCACATTACTCGGATTATCCTGATTATCGCCTATTTAAATTTTAATATTTTGATGATTGTTATTGTATTGACATAATTTGATGGTTGTCATTGTTTGGAATGCAAATATTGGGGGTGTGTTCCGAAATACACTGCGAGCACTGTAAGTCCCCAGTAAAGAGCACTGACAGTGCTCGCAGTGCTTATATCGGAACACCCACAAAAATAAGTCTTTATTGTGCTATTTCACCCTCACAACATCTGTTTTGTTGGAATCATGGAGGAAGGAATTACGACTGCCGAGTTGGAATGCAAAAAAAATATCTGATTGTCAGTTGGTTGTCGAATGTTTATATTTCATGGTAGCGGTAACACCGAAACCATACGTAATTCCTTCCTCCATGACCGAAACGGATCGACTTTTCGAGCACATCCAACAAGCGATCGACTATGTGCTCGAGCAAATTCCCTCCAGTTTCTTTACGACTTGCCGAAGCAATCCGTTCGCACGAACGTTGCTTTACTCGGAGATGCCACGTTATTACACTTGGAACGCTTCATCGAAGAAATTTCTACGTCGGAGGCAAGGCGATGCGGTTCCTGATCATTCGGATATGCGTTCTACTGATGCTCTTGGTCGTATTTACACAGTTCATCCAAAGAATGATGGATGTTTCTATTTGCGGTTGTTGCTGGTAAATGTTCGTGGCCAACATCATTTAAATCACTACGAACTGTTAATGGTATAGTGTGCCACAGGTCCATGAGTGTGCCTAACATTTCGTGCAGCATGTCAAGAGCTCAATTTGCTTGAAAACGATACTCATTGGGACACGACAATCGCTGAAGCAATTATTTCTGCATCTCCAAGTCAGATACGCACATTATTTGCGATCATCATTTCTACATGTTTCCCCTCTAATCCACGTGACCTGTGGAACAAATACAAAGATAACATGGCAGAAGACATTTTACATCAAATTCGTGTCAGTTTAAGACATCCTGATCTTGAGGCGAATGATGAGATGCATAACCAGGCTTAGCTCTTGATCGAAGATATGTGTTACCTCATGTGCAGCAGTTTGTTAGTCAAGTTAGGAATGCCAGCGCCAGATCGCGGAGTGAATGACGCATTTAATAGAGAATTTAATGAAAGTGAATATGATCGATATGAATTAGACCAATCAGTTCAAACGAATGTACCCTGTTAAACCCAAAACAGAAGGAAGTCCATGATACATTAATTAATGCAATTGATGATGGAAATGGTGGCTTATTTTTCCTGGATGCCCCTGGTGGAACTGGAAAGACATTCCTCATGTCATTGATTTTGGCCACTGTTCGTGCGAGATCCGAATCTTTGCCGGTTGGGTGGTAATGGGTGGTAACTAGCCACAGCCAAAGCCTCCCTCCCACCAGGCCAGACCTAGAGAATATTAATGCCGATGATACAGTCTAAGATGGTAGCGGGCTAACCTGTAAGGCAGTTATATTAAACCGATATCAGGTGAGATTGCACAAGGGTTAACTTGTAGTGACGTAAAAAAAACATGATTGTTATATATTTTACTAGCTGATGCCCGCGACTTCGTCCGCGTGGATTGAGGATTTTCGGTTCCCGTGGGAACTCTTTAATTTTCCGGGATAAAAAGTAGCCTATGTGCTATTCCAGACTATAATCTATCTCTGTGCCAAATTTCATCCAGATCCGTTCAGCCGTTGGAGCGTGATTGAGTAATAAACATCCATACATCCATACATCCATCCAAACTTTCGCATTTATAATATTTATTTGATCATCAATCAAAAGCCTATTTCGCCATAAAAAAAATTGGCAGTCATAGGCCGATATTTAGTGCTATCTATCGAAGATACTCGTAGCTATCTAATTGGATAGTTTGTTTCAGGGTTGTAAGTTGTAACGGAACCACCTCCGCCTCCGTAAGTGCGGAACTTTCGCAAGAAATCGTACCTCCGCTTCCGCATCCGCCTCCGCCGTTTTTTTGCGGAGTTCCGTTACAAGGTTTATTTACGTTGACTTACAATGCGAGGCTTAATAAAGGCTATTTTATTATTTATTTTATTTACAATGCGAGAGGTAAAAATCGAAGCAGGTGACGTCCGTTACACCATTACAACAAGCAAAAAGGCAACTGGGGCTGATTCTGTGTAACACAATCTCTAAACTAAACTAAAATGGCAGCTTTAAATCTAGTTCCGTCCCTTTCCGTAGGGAGTATTATGAAAGGGTTAGCAATATTTGTAATGCTCTAATTTTAGTTTAGTTTAGAGATTGTGCACTACAGAATCAACCCCATTGTCCTTAGAGAATCCTCAAAAAAAAAAAAACAAATGTGGGATTCATCGCATCCTAAAGCACAGAAAATGGGCGATGTGATCGGAGAAATCCACCTCCGCCTCCGCCTCCGTTAACCTCCGCGTCCGCGGAGGCAAAGCCCCTTCGCCTCCGCATCCGCAATCCGCATCTGCTTCCTTTATGAACGCCTGCGTTACAACCCTATAGTTTGTTTATCATTATAGTATATTTTAATCCATTTGATATTCCGGCGCGAATCGTGAAATGCTATTTCAGTGGCGTCACCTTACGTCAATTAAGTGAAACAATAACTATAAACTATAAAGTACACACGGCTACGAAAATACGATGAAAACTATTCCGGGGCCATACTGCCATAAAGTCATAAATATTTATTCAATTTAGGTACACACTTATTGGCGTCCAGTTAAAACTAAAGCAACGAGGGTTCCAAACGCGCCCTGGTCTGAGAAGAGCCCACAACAACCTGCCTACGCTTTTCGTGTTTTAGAATTATAATCCTTGGCCTGTTCCACTAGTCCCTACCAACGTATCCCCCCTGGGGGGGAAGAGTGGAATTTTTTTCCACCTATCCCTACGGTAGGGATGAGTGGAAAAAATATTTACACTTATCCCTACCGAATTGAATATGGGCCGTTTTTGTTAACAATTACATGTATGTACATAAGTATCTAACCTTTATGTTTCCAGGTAAACATGTTAGGAACGTCAATATACGTGACATCAAACTGCCATTTTGAGTAATATTGCTGTCAAATGATTACAATATTACGATTTGTTTTGAAAATTGGGCCTCTGGTCAACAGCGTGAACTCCAACTCATATTTTTTAATTCAAATAAACTTGTTAAAATTGCTTTTGAATCGTCCAGTGAATCTACCACTGGTTCGGAATGCCGTTCCTACCGAGAAGAACCAGCAAGAAACTCGGTGAAGCCTGAACGATGCATGAACGCAATTGTAGGTAATACAGCTGAGCAGCTAAAGCGTTAGTACTGACTCGACAGTCTTTTTTTTTAAATTTTTTTTATTCACTATAAGTTAGCCCTTGACAGCGATCTCACCTGATGGTAAGTGATGATGCAGTCTAAGATGGTAGCGGGCTAACCTGCAGTGGCGCGCAGTTCATAGAGCCATAAAAGCACTCCTTACCCAAGTGGAAATACGTCAATGTTCATTTTTTATTAGTCAGTACCTAAATATGTATTCTAACTTACCAATGCCTACCCTAGCTTCAAACCCTGTGCACGCCACTGCTAACCCAGTTATATTAAACCCATACCCCTATTCGGTGTCTACACGGCATCGTACCGGAACGCTAAATCGCTTGGCGGCACGTCTTTGCCGGTGGAGTGCTAACTAGCCACGGCCGAAACCTTCCACTAGGCCTGACTAGAGAGAATTAATTTTATTTTTTATCCAATACAAGTTAGCCCTTGACTGCGATCTCACCTGATGGTAAGTGATGATGCAGTCTAAGATGGTAGCGGGCTAACCTGTTAAGAGCATGACAGTTATATAAAACCCATACCCCTATTCGATTTCTACACGGCATCGTACCGGAACGCTAAATCGTTTGGCGGCACGTCTTTGTCGGTAGGATGGTAATTAGCCACGGCTGAAGCCTCCCACCAGGCCCGACTAGAGAGAATTCAGAAATTATAAATTCCCAAATCAACTCTGCCGGGGATCTAACCCGGGACCTCCCACGTTAAGACAACAGCGCTCAACGCTGCGTCAGAGAGGTCGTCACTTTAAGTTCAATGTACCTACTGACCCGACTCAGTCTGAAAGTATTTGAATATGAAAAGGAACCGGAAAATTACAATGTATATATTTTAACAGATGTAAGTACTGAATTAAATTTCAGTACGGTTTCAGCATTCTTATCGTCAATACAAGTACTGTATTCCGGTCGCGAAATAAACTTGGACCAATTAACCACGGGACGCGTGATATCGACCATATTCGCCCTATGGTCTAGGAAATAAATAAATAATAAGAATAACTTGAACTACGAGGATACCGAAAATCTTTTAAAATCTGAAATTTAAATTTAATTTGGTACTCAATAAATGCTATATTAATACTAACTACCCTATAGAAAAACACACACACACACACACACATACATACACACAACCTTACGTACAGAACAATGCATGCTAACTTTGGTATTTTTATTAATTTTAAACTTTTCATTGTTAAAGATATTATTGTTATTTGTACAGAGGAGGAAGAGCGGGGACCCCGAGATACAGGTTTTTTCAAACTTACTTCGGGGTTCCTGGCAAAATTGTAAAACGACGAATATTTTACCAATAAATTTCATTTTCATTTTTCATTTTCATTTTTCAAACGGGGCGGTTCGTTGTATGGAGACCCTGCAGTCGTTCAAACTTGGCAGGGTTGTAGTATGGTATGAACCTAGACGTAAACAAAAATATCCAAATATCCAGTCATAGGGACTGCCGAAGCCGATAGAAGTGAAAACGAATATTTAAAAAAAAAAGTGCTCAACGCGGCTAAAGAAGTTTTCACTTCAAAAAAAAATCCATACCTACTAATATTATAAATGCGAAAGTGTGTTTATTTGTTGGTTTGTCCTTCAATCACGCCGCAACGGAGCAATGGATCGACGTGATTTTTGGCATGGGTATAGTTGAGGTCCTGGAGAGTGACATAGGCATCTTTTTATCCTGGAAAATCAGGGAGTTCCCGCGGGAATCGAAAAAATGTAAACCACGCGTACGAAGTCGCGGGCATCAGCTAGTTTATATAATAGTTTATTACATTCGTAATTAAACTTGAATGCCTTAGTTTTAAGGTTTATACCTTAAAACTAAGGCATTCAAGTTTAATTACGAATGTAGTATATTTATATTTGTACAACGCGAGGTGACGGTGGCGCGAATCCACAAGTTTACCCCCTACCAAAAAGTGCTCAACGCGGCTAAAGAAGTTTTCACTTCAAAAAGTAAAAAATAAAATAAAAAAAGTAACTTCGTACCGTCTCAATACATTTTTTCATAGCATACTGTACATTTCACAATGTTATCAAATAAAATACAAATTCCTATCAAATGAAGTAACGCAAAATAACAATAATTTGTAATTAACAAAACGTTACATGTGTATCATTCAATAAGTTATCATTTTATCAACGAAAAGAATCAATCAAACGCTAATCAATTTATATTACCCGTGTACGTTGATTATTTAGACCAGTGCTGCAGTTTGTGTGAAAGGTGTACTGTACCTACTGTGAGAAAAAAAAATAAGAGCCCTGGATGTAATTGGTAAGTCGAACTACATATAATTAAAAAAAAATTGGCAGTCTTAAGGACTGCCGATAGAAGTGACAACTAATATTTAAAATATTTTTTTTTAAAAAAACCTTATAACTAAGGCATTAAAGTTTAATTACGAATGTAGTATATTTTATATTTAAGACCTTTTGTCTTCGTAACAACGCGATCATGTCGGAGCGAGATGATGCGAATCCACAAGTTTACCCCCTACCAAAAAGTGCTCAACGCGGCTAAAGAAGTTTTCACTTCGAAAAAAAAAAAAGTTTATTTAGCATAACACAGATCACACAGGAAAAATAACACAAAAATGAGAAATCATACTTCTATACTTATATTATAAATGCGAAAGTTTGGATGTATGGATGGATGGACGGATGTATGGATGGATGGATGTTTGTTACTCAATCACGCCAGAGCCCAGAACGGCTGACCGGATCTGGATGAATGGCACAGATAGATTAGTCTGGAATAACACATAGGCTACTTTTTATCCCGGAAAATTAAGAAGTTCCCGTGGGAATTAAAAAAACGTATTCCACGCGGACGAAGTCGCGGGCATCAGCTAGTTATTAACTAAACTTTACACGTAGGTACACATAAGATACATTTTCGATACGAGGTGGAAAAACTGATGGGTCACGGAGGAAAAGTACTTAAATATAATACCTAAGATAAGTACCTAAGTTTAAGTACTTTATATAGCCTAGATGATGACTAGTCTTCGTCCTCGTGGATTTAGTTTTTGTTTATTTCCGCGGAAACTCTTTAATTTCCCGGTATAAAAATTAGCCTTTGTCGGTCCCCGGGATGTAACCTATCACTATTACAGATTTTATCACAATCGGTAGAATATATGGGCCATTAATTAGAGCGTAGCAGACAGACAGAAGGACACACTTTATTGATATGGATTGAAAGATTCCTTTATTTTTCAATATACCTAAGAATATCTGCATTCATAATGTTTTTTAAAAAACCTTACCTGAGCCAGGAATCGAATTAACTAAAATTGCAAAAAATACAACGGTCTCGCCGTTTTTATAAGCGAAAGCTTATTTTTAAGTGAAATTAATTACTTTTAAAAGCGACGGCGAAACGTAATATGTATGAAAAAAAAAATTGGCAGTCAAAGGGACTGCCGATAGAAGTGAAAACGAATATTTAAAATATTTAAAAAAAACATTAAAAATAATAATAATAATTAATATAATATCTGGGGTCACGGTAGTGACCCCGCCAAAGCGAGCCATAAACCTTAAAACTTAAGACATTAAAGTTTAATTACGAATGTAATATATTTATATTTAAGACCTTTTGTCTTCGTAACAACGCGAGCATGGGGCAGCGAGGTGTCGGTGTCGGTGACGCGCATCCACAAGTTTACCCCCTACCAAAAAGTGCTCAACGCGGCTAAAGAAGTTTTCACTTCAAAAATTTAGTGAATTTATTGAGAACAAAGGTTTTTCATTATTATGTAGAGAACTTGCCCTCTTTTTTAAAGGCTATTTAGTATTTTAAACTAACCCTAGGCATACACATTGCTTCATCTACCGCAGACATTGGGATGTACAGTCACTTCAGATTCTCTGACGTGTTTCGATGTTCGAAATCGATCAATGTGGTCGATGTAAACAAACTCGTAATAAGCCTAGCGTAATATGAAAGAGCGTGAAAGAAGCGAGCGCGAAATTGTCTTATAATTTTACAAAAAATATCAACGAAGTGGGAAATGCAAATAATATTGACATTACGATTTTAAAACAATCCAAAACAAACTTTTAAAACATTTTTAACCGACTTCCAAAAAAGGAGGAGGTTCTCAATTCGGCGCGTATGTTTTTTTTTTTTTTCCTATTAGTATCTCTCTCTCTGCGTCGTATTCCTCATTACTGAGGGTCCTGACCCCTTTCCATTAAGCAAATGATGGTAGTTTTCTTGTGATAATAATGCGGTGGAATCCCAGGTCCTTCCGCATACGACTCGACTAAGAGTTTTTAAACTCTTAGGTTTTTGTAACGATTATTATCAGATGTTAGTGATAATAACCGGGACCGGCGGCTAAACGTGCTCTCCGAGGCACGGAGGAAACGAAAAGGCCAAATTTGAACCTCGAAATTCGGTCACCCATCCAGTTACCGACTTGGGTCAACATTGCTAAACAATCCCAATCGACTGATATGCGTTGTCACAACTAGGCCACTCGTCCCTCAAATTAGTATCTACTGACCTAAAAAATTCGAACACCTGATGACCTGACCTATACGGGGTCGCGGGTTTGATCCCCGGGCACTTTAAACCTCTAACTTTTCGCTAGTTAAATATCACTTACTTTAACGGTGAAGGAAAACATCCTAAGGAAATTCGCATGCCTAACTCAAAGCTCAAACTCATATTTTTTTGATTCAAATAAAATCGTCGAGTGAATCTACCTAAGAGTTTAATGTTCTTATAAATATAAATATCCATCCATATACCGAGTATCTACCAGCTTGATGCATTGGATTCGGTGGATCGTCGCGCCAGGAGACTTATTGGTAACAGAGCGCTGGTCAGTTCGAAGCTGCAAAGCTTGGAACATCATGATTCAAGATTCAATTCATTTATTCAATATAGGTACACTGTACACTTATTGACGTAAAAAAATTACTTACTTATAAAACATGATGGTGATAATCAGTTACGGTATCTTAAAACTAAAGCTACGAGGGTTCCAAACGCGCCCTGGTCTGAGAAGAGCCCACAACAAACTCAGCCGGGTTTTTTTTATTTTTTTTATTATCACCATCTCACAAATCATAACTAAGGAACTATCAGAGCCATTTGAGCAAATCATTGCCAAGCTTCCTTGTCGTTTAGGTAATCCTTTACATGGTAATAAGATTTTTCAATGAGTTTACGTTTTACATTAACTTTGAACTTGTTCAGAGACATCTTCAACATGTCTTCTGGGAGCTTATTGTAGAAGCGGACACTGGTTCCAACAAATGAATTGCTAATTTTACTAAGCCTAGAAGCAGGCATTACAAGTTTATTTTTATTTCTAGTATTGACATTATGACAATCACTTTTCTTCTTGAATTTATCAATGTGTTTATGCACGTATACTAAATTTTCAAATATATATTGGTTGTGCACTGTCATTATTTACATCGGCGCAAAGTTGCCTGTCTGTCGGTATTCTACAGGATATATTTCGGAGAGTGTGCCCAAGAACTATTCGATCTGGTTCCTCCGTCGCCTTTTTATCATCGAACCGCAAGGCATCGACAAAGTCTGCACCTTTACGCAGTCGAAATTCCACGGGCTCGTACGAAGCGATTTGCTTCCTCGTTTATAATTCGAGCCGCTAGGATATGGAACGCCCTTCCGGCTTCCGTTTTCCCCTCCTCTTTTAATATAGGTACCTTCAAATCAAGAGTATAGGCATCTTCTAGGCAAGCGCCATCTTAGGCTGCATCACCAATTGCAAGCAGGTCTGATTGCAGCCAAGCGTTAGCCTATAGGTATATATATAAAAAAGTATATGCATCCATATTCTCAAAGATATGTCAAGTTTGCCATTCTGTACTTGCCAGCGTGGTGGACTATGGCCTAATCCTTCCCATTCTGAGAGCCGAGAGGGAATCTCGTGATTCACGCAGCAAGTAGGCCGGCGATTATCTATAAGCATATTGTTTACTAGCTGATGCCCGCGACTTCGTCCGCGTGGATCGAGGTTTTTCGTTTCCCGCGGGAACTCCTTAATTTTCCGGGATAAAAAGTAGCCTATATGTTATTCCAGACTATAATCTATCTCTGTGCCAAATTTCATCCAGATCCGTTCAGCCGTTGGGGCATGATTGAGTAACAAACATCCATCCATACATCCATCCAAACTTTCGCATTTATAATATTTATTTGACTAGACTGCCCGCGACTTCGTCCGCGTGGATTGATATTTCTTGATTCCCGCCGGATTTCTTCAATTTTCCGGGATAAAAAGTAACCTATGTCCTTCCCTGGGATGTAAACTATCTCTGTACCAAATTTCATCAAAATCGGTTGAGTAGTTGGGCCGTGAAAGCGTCGCAGGCAGACACACTTTCGCATTTATAATATTAGTATGGAATATTTTATACTTATATTTTGTATTAAGTCATCATTCATCATGACTTAAAAAATAAAACTTCCTTTGTTTTTAAAAGTACAAATAACCCAAATCCATAGGAAATACGCACCTAGATTGTATTATTATCTATTGTAAGATTAATTAACTTAAAAGGGCTTAAATTCTTAAAAAAATATTATCATTGTATAAGATTTTCGTCACGTTTTTCGAATCGCCTGTTTTAAATCTTTCGTACGAAATTTGTAATAGCTTTGTCCTGATAGTTTTTTAGGGTTCCGTAATCAACAAGGAACCCATGTTTATATAGTTTCCGTCCGTCTTCCCGTCCGTCCGTGGATAGCTCTGAGACTATTTATAGTACTAAAAAGCTTTAATTTCGCATGGGTAAAATAAAATGTCCAATCTAATCCAATCCAATACAGCTCATTAGCGTCCCACTGCTGAGCACAGGCCTCCACTCTCATAGGAGAGAGGGAATTAGAGCTTAGACCCACCACGCTGCTCCAATGCGGGTTGGCGGGCTTTAATGACTATTATCATTATGAAGGAACTAGAAATTTAATTTGCTATAATCCGCAACAGTAGGCAAATATATGTGGTAGGTATACAGTGTATCTTGTACCACATATATGACTACTAGATGATGCCCGCGACTTCGTCCGCGTGGACTAAGGTTTTTTTATTTCAGCGGGAACTCGTTAATTTTCCGGGATAAAAAGTAGCCTATGTCCTTCCCCGGGATATAACCTCTATACCAAATTTCAGCAAAATCGGTTGAAAAGATGGGCCGGGAAAGCGTAGCAGACAGACAGACAGACAGACACACTTTCGCATTAATAATATTAGTATGGATGGATTATCATGTTAGTGATAATAACCGGGACCGACGGCTTAACGTGCTCTCCGAGGCACGGGGGTGAAACACCGCCAACTTCCTAACTCCGGGCTAGTATACCTACTGAGAATTTCTAGTCAGAAAATCCCAATACTCAATTATGGCCCGACCGGACTGGAACCCGGGACCTCGTCGGCCGAAGCCGAACATGCCAGCCACTATACCAACGAGGCAACGAGGCAACCTTGTTGACAACGGAACCCTAAAAAGCCGTTTTTGCTATCGAATTAATCGTAAAATTAGGACTTTGTAGATTTATGGTGGTTATAAACTACGAGTACCTATTTAACAACAGCGTCATAAAAATAATAACAATAATTGGTACTTTATCTACCTTATAATAAAACTGACTTACCAATTCCTGCAAATTAAGTACATATTTTGAGGAAATTACCTTTAGCGACTAGATGATGTACGCGGCTTCGTCCGCGCGGATTAAAGTTTTCGATTCCCGCGGAACTCGTAAATTTTCCGGGATAAAATGTTTAAAGTTTTTTTTTATCCACTACAAGTTAGCCTTTGACTGCGATCTCACCTGACGGTAAGTGATGATGCAGTCTAAGATGGTATCGGGCTAACCTGTTAGGGGCATGGCAGTAAACGTACGTCTCAACCTATAGACGTCCACTGCTGGACGAAGGTCACCTGCATGGATCGCCAGAGAGCACGGTTTTGGCAGTAAACCCATACCCCTAATTGGTTTCAACACCACGTCGTACCGGAACGCTAAATCGCTTGGCGGCACGTCTTTGCCGAAGAATTTAAGATTGTTGACGTTCGTGTTTCAGAATTATGATCCTTATTTTAGGGACGTCAAGGGACGTGACTTAGAGCTGTCATTGTGAAATAATAAAGCTTTAAGCGATAGTAGTAACATCCCTGGGGGTCTACTCTCTTTCTCTAAAACGAAACTTCGCAAACAAACGAACGAAATTTCGTTAACTCCTCTCCTACATAATATTAAAAATCACTATGCTCCTCTCTATTTCGTTTTCGTACACGCAGACGAAGTACGGATCCATAGAAAATTTTCGTGACCGATTGGATTGAACGATTTTGTGTGGGTCTAATAACCGACTAATTACGTTCGTTTGCGAAGTTTTGTTTGAGAGAAAGAGAGTAGACCCCCAGGGTCCATACTGTCAACGTAAACAATAAAAATTAATTTGTTTTAGTTTGCAATAAAAATTTGTTCTTTTTTTTTTGTTTAAGAAAAAAAAGAGCAACTGCTGAGTTTCTTGCCGGCTCTTCTCAGCAGAATCTTCTTTCCGACGCGGTGGTAGAATCAAAACTTGACGTAGCATAAGAGACGTCCTACATGTTTTAAATAAATGAATTGAATTGGATTGAATATTACTCAAAATGAAAGTTTGATGTCACGTACCTTGACGTTCCTAAAATAAGGAATATAATTATTCTAGAACACGAAATCAACAATTATTAATTACTATAAGCGTTGGCAGTATGGCCCCTGGTCTTATCAAAAAATGCTCTACATTTTAGGCCTACCATGGGCCTACTAATATTGTGTTAGAGGCTAGAGCGCGGTGATTCGTCTCAACTTCTTTAGCCGCGTTGAGCACTTTTTGGTAGGGGGTAAACTTGTGGATTCGCGTCACCGACATGCTCGCGTTGTTACGAAGACAAAAGGTTTTAAATATAAATATACTACATTCGTAATTAAACTTTAATGCTTTAGTTTTAAGGTTTATATTTAAATATTTTATTTTTTAATTAAAAAAAATTACTTATATCGGCACTCTTTTTTATGACTGCCATTTTTTTTAATGGCGAAATAAATAGGCTTGCGATTGACGACAATCATGCTTAATGCAAACCAATGAAAAGGTCTATCTAGGTTGGAGCGCGCTTGCCTAGAAGATGCCTATTCACTCTTGCCTTGAAGGTACTTAAGTTATCCGTGATAGAAAATACCTACTTGCGCTGGGAGGGTGTTCCACACCTTAGCGGTTCGTATCAGAAAAGTTTCGGAGCTATCAGCTATGTGCATTTTATTAAGTGATTAGAATATATCACTTGCTTTATGGTCCAAGATCCCGCGACAATCAGACCTTCGTTATTTTATTAAAGCTGAAAATTTGTACGAAGTCGCGGGCATCAGCTAGTTTACGAAAGCAATAACACAAAAATCCAATTTGTTAATTAAGTTACAGAAATTAATAAAGATTCTGTGCGATAAGTCTATAATATCTGGTGTATTACAGTTTGAATTAATGTACGTTTGTTTTTTTATCGCGATCTAACGTCATTTTCGGCGAAAATCTATTTTCGGTAGATGATAATAATTTGCGCTTAGTAATCAATTAATCAGATATGTAGAACTCTTTTCGTGATATTTCGTAATCAAGACGTTATTTTAGGTTAGGATTTGGGGGTAGTTTTTGAACCGCTTGCCATTAAGGCATGGAATGATCTACCACCTCCATTACAGAATATGCCACTCACGCGGCTATTAGTTCAGTGTATGAGTAACTGCCTCGTTGGTCTAGTGGTTATCATGTTCGACAGCGGCTGATGAGGTCCCGGGTTCGAGTCCCGGGTCGGGCCATAATTAAGTGTTGGGTTTTTCTGATTACAAACTCTCAGTACTAGCCCGGAGTTAGGAAGTTGGCGGTGATTCACCCCCGTGCCTCGGAGAGCACGTTAAGCCGTCGGTCCCGGTTATTATCACTAACATGATAATAGTCGTTAAAGCCCGCCAACCCGCATTGGAGCAGCGTGGTGGGTCTAAGCTCTAATTCCCTCTCTCCTATGTGAGTGGAGGCCTGTGCCCAGCAGTGGGACGTTAATGGGCTGTAGTGGATAGTGAGTTCTCGTGATATTTCGTAATCAAGACGTTATTTTAGGTTAGGATTTGGGGGTAGTTTTTGAACCGCTTACCATTAAGGCATGGAATGCTCCACCACCTCCATAATCCATTACAGAATATGGCAATCAATATTGTTTCAGTGTATGAATTGTAGGTTAAAATAACCAATTTTCAGACCAAAATTGGATTTTTATAAGAATCCTTATTACAGTGAAGGAATGAAAGGATTCAAAAGTTCAAAACTAACTGACTAACTCCCTTCCAGATATGCAAATATTAGTATTTCTACTACTGTTCGGCTCCGGCTGGGCTAGTCTACTCCCGAACGGTTGTCCAGCAGACTTCAGTATCGAACGCTTGCTGCCGCACGAGACCGCATGTGGCAAGTTCTACGCGTGCAGCAATGGACGTCGAATACTCATGCAGTGCCCTAGGGGCCTTTCCTTTGATGCAGAGTTACAGGTAATCCGGGGGATCATTCATTTTTTTCACCAAAGATATACAGAGACAAGATTACGTAATATTAAGTAACACTTAAAATAGATGCTACCTATAGTGTTACTTAATATTAGGTACTATTTTTTCAGTAAATCTTAATCTTAAAGCCCCCATTAACCGCCCTTATTTTTTTAAGCAACATCCCTTTTGGCTAGAGCCGAAATAAAGGTAACATTATAAAGAAAGAAAAGCAGGATTTTAATCATAAGATTAATTAAAATATATCAAAACTTTTATTAAGCCTTTATTGAAAACAATACAATAGAACTTAAAGCTAGCTTGCCTAACATAATAATTATGTACCATATAAATCATACCCGCGTGGAATGGTGGCAAGAAAACTGGCTGCATTTCCGCGCTGGATAGCCAGGCTGATTCTGAATCTAAACTAGTTGGTACATAATAATATAAAAGACTATGTAGCTTTGATCATATTTTATAGCTTTGGAAAAAACTATTATGAATCTGTTAGTTTGTTTAGTGTTATTTATATTATGATGTTTCTGTTACAATAATTGCCTATATTTAGATGTGCGACTGGCCTCAAGACATCGACTCGACTGCCACAAGAACAACTCCAGCGGAAACTACTACAACAAATAGTACAACACCGATAAATACAACAACAACATTGACAACAACAACAACAAAATATGCTACAACACCGGTAAATACAACAACAACATTGACATCTACAACAGCAAATCTCACGACAAACACAACTATAAACCCAACAACACCTTTAACCACTACAACATTACCAACAACAGTAAACTATACAATAACTGGAACAACAACAACTCTCAGACCAATACCTCCACATGACTGTCCAAGTAAATGGCAAGTGATGTTGAAACTACCAGAAGATTCCGATTGTGAAAAATATTTCCACTGCGGCAATGATATTAAACTGTTGCTTAAATGCCAAAAGAAAAAAGTTAAAAATTTCGATATGGTGTTCTCGGCAAATTATACAAAAATTTTTAGGAAAGGAGATTTTTGAGTTTTTGTTTGTACGGTAATATTTAATTGAGTTTTTATTGAACTGTTCTTTTATTAGAACACTCCAATGTAATATTTTTAGGTACACCAAAAAATAGATAAAAACTTCGAACTCCGTCCGTCCGGTGACAGCGTCGTTAGTAGGTATATATTGAAAATCATACTTAATAATATTATAAATGCGAAAGTGTGTTTGTTTGTTGGTTTATTGGTTTGTTGGTTTGTTGGTTTGTCCTTCATTATCGCCGCAATGGAGCAACGGATCGACGTGATTTTTGGCATGGGTATAGTTGAGGACCTGGAGAGTGACATAGGCTATTTTTATCCCGGGAAATCAAGGAGTTCCCGTGTGAATAAAAAAACTTAAACCACGCGGACGAAGTCGCGGGCATCAGCTAGTTGAAAATAAAACATAAACAAAAACTAAACAGGCATAAAAATTACTTCCAATTTTGGCCATAGCTTTATCAGCGTTTGCTTTTTTTAAATCGCGTTAGTACTTTTTCCGGGATAAAAAACAGTTCATGTCCGTTTTGGGGATGCTAGCAAGTAGCAACGGTCTCCGTAGCAAAATAAATGTTCTCAAAATCGGTTAAGAGGATACTACGTGAAAAAGAAACAGACAGACAAACAAACACACGTTCACATTATTTATTTATGTTACATTTTTTATGTTGATAGTATGGATTTTTTATAATCTCTTTGTTAGTTTATCGTTAAAAGACAAAAATCAATCTGATACATTTGGGAGATATTGTAAAGTAAATACGTATCATAAAACTATCTAAATTAAACGCTATTTACTAATTATGTTGAAAAACATAATGATTACAAGAAAATAAATTTAATCCTTAGTGAAAGTTTGCCGCTTTTTTGTATTTTTATCAACTGATACGCATCTACTTGTCCAGATATTTATCTCATTAGAAACCTATCAATTAACTATTAATTATTTATAAATTTATAGTATTAACTGATTTTTATATTGATAACAGCTGTCCTAATATTATAAATTTATATTTTAATTTATAATAATAATTTAAAACAGAGTGACCGACTGACGTGATTTTTTGATATCGTCAAACCTATAGCTTATAGTTAACTATAGGCCTGGAGATAACTTTTTTTGTTAAGTATGTTAGGAAAAGAGTTCAAATGATACATATTTTTAATTAAAAAAACTTAGTCCACGCCGACAAAAACACCAGTTTATGATATTTTTTGAGTCGTGTATTGGACTTTTTTTGTTCTCGTGGAAACTCTATAATTATCTCTATCTCTGTGCTAAATTTCATCTACATTCGTTCAGCCGTTCTGGCGTGATTGAGTAACAAACATCCATCCAAATTTTCGCATTTATAATATTTGTATAGATTCATCGCGATTAAAATCGAAGAAAAATAGTATGATTGCTATCCTAATTGTGAAATATCTTAGTTACCTATACAGAATTTTGTTTATACTTAAATAATAACTTATCATTGTCATAATATGAAATTTTAGTCTGAGCATGTTTGTAGTTTAATTTTAGTTTCTTCGTACCAATAAATTGCTTTTCTGTATATTGATTGTATGTTATTATTTTTAAAGCTGGTTTCAAATATCAAGGGTTTGTAACAAAAATAAAGTTTGGAAATATTTTGAGTTCTGTCAATAATAATTTAGTTTTTAACTCAACTGTAAACGTTCCAAACTCAAATACCTATGAATCCAGCCTTAAAGCTCCTATCTATACCTACATAAACGAAAATATATCACGCTTACCAACAAAATTATATCCTTTCGATATATTATAATATTTTCTAAATGGACAGGTTTGCTCTTGACTGCAAGTCTAAGGTGGACCCACACACATATTGGCCATCTAGGATCGTACTGGTAAATTTAAGTGATATTCTTACAATAAAAACATTATTTATTTTGGAAATATAATTTTCAAAAAACTATTTTTCTTTAGAAATTTAGTCGATTTTAGTTAAAATAACAGTAAAATGGATGGTTACCCTACGATACCACTAAGGTAAGTATGTATAACTAAAAAATTACAGTTTTTGGTTGTTTTTTTGGGTTTTTTTGGTATTCATATTTTCATGTTGTGATGGTATATGATTTTGATGGGTTGGCGTGATTTTTTGGTTTATAGATTGGAGCGGTTATATGCTTTTGCACAGATTGGGTATCTCTTTAACTAGTGTAAGCTGCTACTTGTAATTATGAATGGATTTTATAAAAAAACAAAAAAAGCGGTTTGCACTGGGTCCATATTGCCAACGCTTAAAGCAATACTTATGCAATATTGCTCAAAATGACAGTTTGATGTCACGGTACACGCACCATGATGTTCCTAAAATAACGATTTTATTATTCTAAAACACGAAAGTCAACAATAATGAAACAATATGGCTTTAAGCGTCGCGTTGGCAGCATGGCCACAGAATAGGCAATAGGTATAGGTATAGGTATGGCCTCAGATGACCAGACCTGCCCCCCAATCATGTAAGAATGACCGATGAAAGTTAAAAATCTTCGGCAAAGTAAATAAACCATAACAGCATTAAATTAGAGCTCAATTTCGTGTACCCATTCTTATACGTTAAGGTATGTACGATACTCAAACGTATAAGAATGGATACGCGAAATTGAGTTCTAATTCAATGCATTTAGGGTTTATATTACTTTGACGCTGCTCCTTTACCATTTGATGGACATTTCTTACATAATCGGGGGGCTGATTGTCCTATACAACGCAAAAGTGGTAGATTCATCATCCTAAGCAAGTTTGTAAAAAGTCTATTTGAATAAAAAAACTTTTAAATTTTGAATTTTAAAAACTGCGCCTTAAGTTTTAACGGTACCTAACACAGTTTTAGTTCTAACAAAGTATTTTGTGTAAACAATAATACAGAATTATGAAATTATTTTAAGAGTATCTACCTACCCATACTTTACTTACCAAATAAAGTTTTATAATAAGTATTACCTATTGCGAATATTATTTTATTTTCAATAATTATTGTAATTAATGATTTCTAAGGCAGTAGGAAAAACGGATGACTGGTTTTGCGCAATAACTCGGATATTTACAACTTTTCAACAGAATTTAAGTTGTTGTACTTATATTTGATTAAATATGTACAACTTTGAAATCTTTATCGTATATTTATTTAAATAATTATCGAATTAAGTTAAATATAGAAGATAATTATTTCACACATATTATTATTTTCCAGCTGCCCTAGAAATGGACGATGCCTATAAGAAAATTATGTAATAGTATTTAAGGGTATTCGTTGTAAATATAAGGATTTAAAAATATGTATTTTGAGGGAAACTCAGCGCTATTATGGTGTGTCTACACTCTACATCATAACAGCATCACGCTCAGTCGATGCCCTTTTTGTAATTATTTTTTCATCCCACCATCTCGGAAAGAGTATTTTTACTCTTCGATATCTGAAGGTAAAATCCGTTATTATCCTCTAGAGGATAAAGTAAATTGAATTTAGAACATCGTGTGCACGTTAGTAAATATCACTCGTCTATGAAGTTTGTGAATTCAAAACATCATTAAAACCTATTTACTTGTACCTCTATGGTGCCGAATTTCCATACAATCGTTTTTAATTTGTTAAAAACTCACACTCGTAACCTTCTTGGTGTACTTTTTTAATTTGCTTTGCGCGCACCATTTTCTTTCACGTTATATTGTTTAAAATTAAAACCGATTAAAAACAAGAAAATTGAAAATAAGTGAAAAACCTAAAATGAGTGATTCTAGTGACGAAGAAATTAACAGAATTGAATTTAATCTTGTGATTTTTTTTGCATTTAGTCATTTCCTCGCTGAGGTGGGATGAAAAGTTACCTTGTGATTTTTTTGCATTTAGTCAGTTCCTCGCTGAGGTGGGATGAAAAGTTACGTGTTGCACTCGAGTGAAAAGATTTTTCACCTCGTGCTCTTTTGATTCTCTCGCTAACGCTCAGGATTCTAATTTTTGAATCACTCGTTCCGCTCGTGATTCAATTTTAGAATCCTTCGCTTGCTCGGTCATCAAAATTGAGCACGCGGTTAAAAAACAACTTTTCACTCTTGTATAACAAATAACTATTGTGTTTAGTCCCTAAGTTTTGTACTGAATTACACACATTCATTATTTAACAGGTTAGCCCGCTACCATCTTAGACTGCATCATCACTTACCATCAGGTGAGATCGCAGTCAAGGGCTAACTTGTAGTGGATTAAAAAAAAAAAGTTTTGTACTAGATAGTAGTTTAGTTTTGTATTTTATCCGTGTCCTTTGTAATTCAAAATAAAGATTTATTTATTTAATAAACATTTTAGGAATGCAAACCATCGGAGAAAGTGAGGTGCAATAAAGAAGAATTAAGCACAAATATAGAATATAAGATACAAGAAGATGAAGAAAGAAGTAGAATTAAGAGATCTAGTGAGTTGTTACCAAACGGATGCCCGACGCAATTCAGTATCAACAGGTTGTTACCACACAATGACTGCGCCAAATACTATCAATGCTCGTTTGGTATTAAAATAGAGAAGGAATGTCCAGATGGATTACACTTTAATGTTGGATTAGAGGTATTTATAGTCACTGTAATATCTAGTAAGTAATAATTGCCTCGTTAGTCTAGTCAAAGTCAAAGTCAAAAAGTAATAATTGCCTCGTTAGTCTAGTCAAAGTCAAAGTCATAAGCCGTTTATTTTAATTGGGTATTTGACAACTAGGGACTAAGGGATTCTAGAGATTGCACTTATTTAGTGGTATTTTTTCGCATTTACAATATTAATAGTGTAAGCATAATTCCAGAAGTGGGCAAATAATAATTAAATTAGCTTTTAAATATTTTTGTACTCTCTTTAAAACGTGCACGAGCGAATGGTCACAACGTGTAGCGGTTTCACGAGAGATTTAATGTAAACAGTTAATTATAAAAACTTGGCCAAAACATTACAACAATAAATTAATCATTTGATCAGGCTGCAGTTGCTACTGCCATAGATAATACCTATATATGCTACTGCTAAGCTCAAAATCAAATTGAGATCTAAACACAAAAGTATTCAATAATCGCTGAGTCTGCCGGTAGGAGACTAACTTTCAAACGTCAAAATACTCGTATTTATGTGAACAATTCGGACTTTGCTCGCGTTCGCGTTGTTGAAAACACGTGTTAGTGAGGTTTTTGTGTAATTTTAACTGTCCGTAAAATCAATAGTTGGTGTCTGGGCGTGAGTATTTAGAATAAGTGTTGGTGGTAGTAGGTGAAGGGAGTATGGAGATCGATCCTCCGCCAAAACCCCCCGATCCCGGGGAACATGTAACTGTCACGACGGCCCCTATTGAGAGCCCGCAGTCCACTCCGATGGACTCTGATACAACCCATCGCGGTACCAAACGGTCCAATCCAGCAAATGATAATGCTACAAGTACGTCAATCCCCAAAAAAACCGTTACAGACCCAGGATCGGCGAATCCTTCAATACAATCTATTTATATACATCCTTTACTATCAGACTCCCCAAAAAAATACCTGATCAATGACAAAGGTCCTTACGTAGTCTACGTATCCCGTGAAGTGCCCGACCCTTCAGCCGGTACTTCTATGAGAGCGATCAAATTTGGCCAGTTCCTATGCAAGAACAAGATAGGGTCGGTTCTCACCGACGGCGTTAAGAATGTTGGACGAAATAAAGTATCGGTGGAGTTCTCATGTGGTCAAGCTGCCAATGAATTCTTGGTCAACCCTATACTTGGCATGTGTAAGTATACAGTATCTATCCCCACTTTTAATGTCACCCGCATGGGATTAGTAAGAGGCGTACCAGTTGACTGGCATCTGGATGAATTTGTTGAGTCTTTGGAGCTCCCCGCAGGCTGTGGAGAGGTCTTGAAAGCTCGACGCTTAAACCGTAAAGATATAACAGATAGTGTTGTGACCTGGGTTCCTACCCAATCAATCGTGCTGACATTTAGAGGGCAAACCTTGCCACCTAGAGTATACTCATATCACACATCTCTCCCAGTTGAAACTTATCGTCTCCCAACCATTCAGTGTCTAAACTGCTGCCGGTTCGGCCATATTAAAACCCAATGCAGATCAAAACCCCGCTGCTTTAAATGCTCCCAGCCCCATACAGGAGAATCCTGTGAAGTGCCTATTGAGAATGCAACATGCTTACTCTGCCGTGGCAAGCACATGGCCACAAATAAAAACTGCCCTGAACATTCTCGGCAGCAATCAATAAAAATTGTCATGTCCGATGAAAATCTCTCTTATCAAGATGCGTCTTCTCGTTTCCCCCCTGTATTCCCCACCTATGCAGAAATGACTAGCACAACACCTACACCTTCCCCTCAGTCTCACATCCCTAATCAAACCAGGCCCCGTCCTACACAAACCCCAACTAAAACACACAGACAGACAATTTTCCGCAGTCCTCGCCCCAGACCCCAGCCCACAAAGGGGTATGATAGACAAGCACATCAAGATATTACTCAGAACATACCCTCGTCCACTCCCAATGGTTGTGCTCTGAATGCAGAACGTGACCACTCATATGCTACGCCTCCTAATGATAACAACATCACTCTTCTCTCAAATTCTCTTAATAATATCTTAGAAAATATAAGTCAAAATCCCCTACCGTCCAACGTTGCCCAAATTATTATCAAAATCGCTTCAATATTAAGCAATGGCGTTCCTGGAGATACTTCAATGGAATAGCCAAAGTATACGCCGCAAAAAACATGAACTCATTCATCTCATAAATGAACACAAGCCCGCTGTCATTGCCGTCTCTGAGACATGGCTCTTGCCTGACTCCCGCTTCAGGGTGACAGGCTTTGCCTGCCTTAGGGACGACAGAGACGATGGATATGCAGGCAGTGCCATTCTTATTAGGCGCTCCCTTGCATACTCTTCTATCTCTCTCCCGCCTCACTCCCAACAGTTTAATGCTGTTGCGATGAGAGCCCTTGATATGTCCTTTCTATCACTTTATATACCTCACCCTCATGCTTCCCTTATCCCTGAACTAAAATCTATTCTGTCCTCTCTTCCTCCTCCAGTCCTTGTGATGGGTGATTTTAACTCTCACCACACTTCATGGGGTTCCCACTCTTGTGATGGATTCTCTTCTCTCTTGTTGGATGTTTTTGATGAATTAAATGTATGTATCCTGAATGATGGTTCTCCAACAAGAAGAGTATACCCTCAACAAAACCCTCAAACTGCTGTCGACCTATCTCTTTGTTCTCCCTCTTTGGCCTCTCTTACCTCTTGGAAAACTCTTTCAAGCTCCCATGGAAGTGATCACTTCCCTATTTTAATCTCTGTAGCTCAAAAATCTGTTCCACAGTACAACCCTAACCCTCTTCTTAAACATAAGCTTAATAAAGCCAACTGGCTTGCTTTTGCAGAATCAGTAGATTACCTCATTGATAACCTTCCAGATGAAGAAATTTCAGTGCTTTGTTACAATAATTTTGTCAAAATTTTAAAAGACTCAGCTGACCTCCATATACCGCTCAAAACTACTAAACGTGATTTTATGTCATCTCCACCCTGGTGGGATGAAGAGTGTACTAACTTAATAAATAAACGTAAAGATGCAGAAATTTCCTATACGATGTTAATGTCCCGTGATAACTTCTTGGAATACCAGCGCTCGGATGCTAAAGTCAAAAGGATGATAACAAAAAAGAAAAAGTCAGGATGGACAACCTTTTGTGAATCTCTTGACCCTCGGTCTCCATCCACTCTGGTATGGGACCGAATGAAAAGGTACAGGCAATCTGTCTCCTCCAATGACCCAACCTCTAACGACGCATCTATTTGGTTGGATGCTTTTGCCGATAAACTTGCCCCATCATTTGCCCCATGTGAGTATTCCCTCCCTCACTCAACCTCTCTTCCTTCTTCGGATATCATGGATGCCCCTTTTAGTTTCACTGAGTTGAAATGCGTTCTATCTGACTTAAAAGATTCAACTCCAGGTGAAGATGGTATTCCATATTCCTTCATCACAAAACTTAACGATAAAGCGAAACACTATTTCCTTAATTTAATAAATAGGTTTCTAGAAACAGGAATTGTCCCGGAACCATGGAAAACTCAAGTCGTCATACCCATAAGGAAACCAGGTAAGGATCCCTCTGATCCTAACTCTTACCGACCCATAGCCCTATCTTCAACTTTAGCCAAGATTATGGAGCACTTGATTAAAAACCGGTTGGAATGGATAATAGAAAGCAGAGGTTTAGTTGCCAAGTCCCAGTTTGGCTTTAGAAAGGGTCTTGGTACAACCGACAGCCTTGGAGTCCTCTCGACAGACATTCGGATAGCCCTTGCAAAGAGGGAGTACCTTGTGGGAGTATTCCTGGACATCGCAGCAGCCTATGATAATGTTCTTCTCCCGGTACTCAGGCAAAAACTGCAACATCTGAGCATCCCGCCGAGGCTAACCCAAATCATACTCAACCTTCTCTCATCTAGAACTATTCTAGTGAGAACCAATTCCACAAGTCTTCCCCCCAGAATGGTCTGGAAAGGCCTCCCTCAGGGCTCTGTTCTGAGCCCACTGCTCTATAATATCTATACCTTCGACCTTGAATTGTCTGTTGAGAGTTTCTGTAACATCCTGCAATATGCAGATGACATAGCTCTGTACACAAGCTCTAACTCCATGGATGAAATTTCCTCTCGGTTGAACTCTGCTTTGTATTATCTAGGCCAGTGGTTATCAGACCACGGTCTCACACTGTCAATCGATAAGTGCAAGGCTGTCATCTTCACTAGAAGAAGACAAATTCCAATACCTAATATATTCTTCGAGGACCAACACATTTCTCTTGCATGCAAAGCAAAATTTCTTGGTGTTCTTCTAGACTCCAGATTGAATGGCGTAGCTCACTCGGACTACATCAGCCGCAAATGCGAAAGCAATGTCAATATTCTGCGCGCTCTATCAGGAGTCTGGTGGGGTGCCCACCCCTACACTCAAAAGTTGTTATACAACGCCATAATCCGTAGTCATATGGACTACGGTTTATTTCTTTTAGACCCTATGAATAAGTCAGCTTCGGAAAAATTAAATAAAATCCAATATAAATGCCTAAGGATAATCCTTGGGGCCATGAAATCATCCCCCACCAATGTATTGCAAGTTGAATGTGTTGACCCTCCTATTCTTCTACGGGCTCAATATCTCAGTGACCGCTTTATCTGTAAAGTTTTGCAACTCTCCTCTCATCCTCTACTTGACAGGCTTCAAAAGCTATCCTCAGTACTAAACTCAAATCAAACCCAACCATGTCTTTTGAAAAGTTTTCTTAAATATACGCAGCTCCCTCATCCACTATACTCTTCTCCCAAGCTTCCTTTGTTCTCCACCCCTTTTGAAGGATTGACACATGAACCTTTGATTGCTAACCTAGATCTCCATAAAGACACAATAGAAGCAGATTCTAAATTTAATGAAATACTTCAAAACAACTGGTCCGATAGCTTAGCTGTGTTTACAGATGCCTCCAAACTATCCAATAATGGCTGCGTTGGTGCTGCTTGCTGGATTCCCAAATATAAAATAACCCTACAATACAAATGCCCCCCTGAAACATCAGTATTTACAGGAGAGTCTATAGCTATTTTAGAAGCCATCCTTTTTATAGAGTCCCATAATATAAAACAGTCACTTATACTGACAGACTCCTTAAGCTGTATCCAAGCACTTAAAGGAAATCCCTTTAAAAGCAAAGCACTTATTTCTACCATCTTCCAAATTAAAGAAACCCTATACTCCTGTCATCAAAAAGGGCTATTTGTCACATTGGCTTGGATCCCAGGTCACAGTGGTATAAAAGGCAATGAGAATGCAGATGCCTTTGCAAAACTTGCTACTGAGACGGGTTCTATGACCCACTTTAAAAACCACCCTCAGGATCTGCGTGCTCTTGCTAAAACCGACCTTACAGATTCTTGGAATACTTTGTGGATTACATCAAAATCGATTAAAGGTAAATACTATTCTTCTGTTCAAATTGATATTCCTCGTAGACCCTGGTTCTTTTTTCATCAAAATATGGTTCGCTGGGTTGCTTCAACTATCACTAGGCTCCGTATTGGTCATGCTTGCACCCCTGTCCACCTGGCCAAATTAAGAATTAAAGATCACTCTATGTGTGAATGTGGCTTAGATGAAGGTACACCCTCTCATATCCTCTTCTCTTGTCCCAAACTTCTATATAAACTATATGATGTTCTTCCTCCTAAGATCCCCCGTCCCTTAAGTGTTGAATGTCTCTTAATGTTGGTGTTTACTCCTTATGTAAAATTCTTGTGTAAATATATAAAATCTAACAAAATAAAATTGTAAATACATAAGTACCTAAGTACCTATATCAATTTACTATACATATTTTGTTATAAGTAGTCTATGTAAGTAGGTATATTAAAATTCTTATTGTGTTGTTGTAGGTATAATTACTAATATCAACACCTTTTATTGCATCACAAAACAGACTGGAATAATCCAGAACTTGCATCAAAAATCAACCGGTCATCCTCCTTTGTGTTTTCTCCAAGCAACGTGTCATTGGCGAAGTAAATTGTGCTGTCTTGGCATAAATAAAAGCCAAAAAGCAAACTAAGAAGAAGAAGAAGTGAACAATTCCAATATGGCGTTCGCGCCAACGAACGGATCGAGTGAAATACATGGAATGAGTCAAATATCGGTTTAATTAAACCCCCATGAATAAATAAATTAACAATCTTCTATCATTTCTAAAAATTCAATTCAATTTTAAACACAAAGCTGACAATAGATTACGTGCTTTTGTTATTGAAAAATTAGAAGAAAAAAAGAAAGAAAATACATTTATTCAAAAGTGGTGTTGCAGACAAACATCTGTCATACATATCTGTACACACAAATATGTTTGTCTGTGACACCACCCGGAATGGGTGTACAGCTCAGCCGTGTTCAAATGCATGCATGATGCGAATACTTATACCTCTTTATACATTAACAAATATTTATTTCACTAAACCTAAGTCAAAGCAAAATCACTTAAGTTTATTCATATTCAAAGCAAGAGAATCAACAAACTACATAATATTATGTGAGTAAATTTATTAAATAAATAAAGAATTTAAAGAAATATATACAAATATTAAAATAATGTTAAATATTTAATTATAAACAAAATTACATGTTTTGCGCACATTTTCAGAAATGCGACAGCTTGGAAAACGCCGGTTGCGAATCAAAATGGCTGCCCAACGGATGCCCCAAGGACTTCGAGGTTCACCATCTGTTGCCGCACGAGTCGGATTGTTCGAGGTTCTATTACTGCGTGTTTGGCGAGAAGGTCGAGAGGAGTTGCCCGGCGGGACTATATTTCGACCCGAAGATACAGGTAGGAACTGCCTCGTTGGTCTAATGGTGAGCATGTTCGACTGCGGCCGACAAGGCCCCGGGTTCGAGTCCCGGGACGGGCCATAACAAGTATTGGATAATTCTGGCAAGAAATTCTCAGTACTAGCCCGGATTAGGAAGTTGGCGGTGTATCACCCCCGTGCCTCGGAGAGCTTGTTAAGCCGTTGGTTCTGCGCCTGTCCTCTCACTGGTCGTGTCGGATTTTCCGTCCTATCAGGCTATGAGAGTATAGGAACAGAGAGTGCACCTGTGTATGCGCACACACTTGTGCTCTATAATATCTCCAGCACGCACAGCGGACATTTTGCGTCCAAGTGCGGAAAATAATCCCAGGATACAAAGAAGAAGAAGAATATCTCCCGTGTAGATGGCTAATCTCTCGGGAGATAGGTTGCCGTGGCCGAAATTCGGCCGGGAGGACATTATTATTACAGGAAAATGTTATACTTGCCGGTTCTTCCCAGTAGAATTCTTTCCGAAATGGTGGTGGCCTGACATAATATCTTAAGTGACACAAGTTATCCTTTTATCGTATCCAGATACCTACTTTATGGATAATAAAATAGGATAATCTCTTTTAATCTTTAAATGATTATAGTATCTATTAGTATTTATAGAAATGAATTACCTATTCATTACATGACTCGAGAGAAAAGGATATAGAAGGCTAACTATAATCATAATAACATCTGAATAGACACATAGAATAGATGAATAGGTACATGAAATAAATATTTAATGTTCATATTATTTAAAAAAAAACGGTCAAGTGCGAGTCAGACTCGCGCACAAAGGATTCCGTACCACCTCTTAGTATAAATTATTTTAGTAAATAACAAGAAAGATGTCATAACAACACGTTAATAACTGTGCTCTGTGAAGTAACTAGTTTACTTATGGCGCTAAACATGGTAGCGCCTGACAAACAATTCGACACCATGTGAGTACGGAATCCTAATTAAAGATTTTCAGATTTTTCCTATACTTGTGCTGTGAGACCTCACTTCTCGCCAAATTTCATGATTCTAGGTCAACGGGAAGTACCCTAGGTTTTGATTTATTGGTGAGTGTCAAAATAGGCGGCATAAACGGCCGTATCCTTTGATTGCGTTGACTCAAAAGCTTGATTTTTTTACAGCTCCAAAGGACCGTAGGCCCTAAGTATTAGATATTAATTTCATCTTGATATCTCCACGTGTTCACGAAAAAGGTGGTTGACAGACAGACAGACGGACTCCAAAGTGATCCTATAAGAGTTCCTTTCATGAGGTACGGAACCCTAAAAATAATGTAAAAGATGAATAATTCATATTTGAATAGGTCACCGTAAAATTTTTATGATATTTTATTTTATTGGTCGGTTGTACAGAGAAGGCGGAACAAGATAAGAAATTATAAAACAAATCGGTCGTATTGCTATATTATCGGCGAGCTATCAATAAATCAGTTCAATTTCAATGCCCAATCAAAGATTATTTTTGAGATTATAAAAAAATATCCAAGTGCAATGCCAATGTCTATTCGTTTAATTTTCAATGTCATTTTTTATTCGATTAAAGTTTAAGGCCGCAATGCTGGCTATACAAATTTCAAACGCCTATTTTACCCTCTTAGGGGTTGAATTTTCGAAAATCATTTCATAACGGATGCCAACATCGTATTAGCTAAATTTCAGCCCGATCCGTCCAGTGGTTTGAGCTGTGCGTTGATAGATCAGTCAGTCAGTCAGTCATTCCCCTTTTCCCTTTTATATATTTAGATTCCTTGATCTTATTCCTTTATCTCAATTAAACCGTACAGTTAGAAATATAATAAAAGCGCTATTTTGTTATTGTTAAAGGTCTGCAATTGGCCGAATGAGGTTGACTGTAAGTCATCAACAACTGACGGACCTTCAACTACAACAACGGGGGCTCCAACAACAATACCAGGGATCTCAACAACACCAACAATAATACCAGGGATCTCAACAACAACAAGCCATGCCACAACAACAACAACAACAAGGGGTCCAACAACAACAACACCTGAAGTAGAATGGTTACCAAACGGCTGTCCAGCAAGTTTCAACATACATCATTTGTTGCCACATGAAAATGATTGCAGCAAATTCTACATTTGTAACTTTGGAGAAAAAGTTGAAAGAAGTTGCCCGCCCGGGACTCATTTTGATCCTAACTTGCAGGTATAGTATTTATAATGTTTACCACAGATCATTGTGATGTTAACCATTTTCTTTTTTAATTTTAGTCCACAAAACCGACTAGGTACAATTGGTTTAGGTACAACGCATAATAACTAAATATTTTCAATTCAATTCAATTTACGTATTTACGTATTTCAACGTCATGTTTTGACTCTACCACCTTTATTGTATGAATTTAAATGTAATACCTACAATTGAGTCTTCTTGATGTAGACATGGCATGCGTGGTAATAAGGCACCTTAACTACAACGCACGGTAACTTAGTAAACAAAACAAAACAAAATATCCTAGCAATAATACCATTCAAAAGAACTATTAAATAGAAGGTCTTCCAAAACACCTAAAATTCACATCCTCGGTTAGTTTTAAGTTTGATAACCATTTTAAAATATAGATTAAAGAAAAAAAGTGCGTTGAAATTTGATGACGTGACAACTGTGAATTTCATACAACTTCCATACTAGAAGTGCGTTTTTAAGTTTGCTAAAGAGTTGCTGATGGGTCATTCTCAAACGGCTCAAAAAAGCGTGTCCGGGTCGAAAACCTGTATGAAATAGATTGCTAGCCACTTGATAATTTTATGTATGGTAGATATGATCAAAATATTAGGGGGGCCTATGTCCTTTTTTAGGTAAACATTATGTAAGTTAAGTTAAAAAAAGAAAACCGCGGAAATATTGACCTCAGTGCCGTGTCCCGCACCACATATTGCGTTGAAAATTATTTTTTTTCTTTTTTTCTATAAAATATGCCACTATTTTGCAGGTGTTTACAAGAAACTAGTTAGTTACTAGCTCAAATTATAATATTTATAATCAATAATAGGCCTTAGTTGAGAACTTACAACAAATTTTTTTCGCGTCCGACGTTTAGAATTGATACCGGTGGCGCGCTCCAATTCTCTTATAACTTCTGTACTTTAATAACTGCGAGAATAGTAGTAAGAGTAAGACAAACTATCCGTCGCGCCGCATCGGTGGTTAAAGGCAACACGTCTGTGCCTCTCTGTGCGTCCCTTTTATTAAGGTAAGTAATCGCTTTCGGTGGCTTGGTATACCCATAAACTTGATTTCGGTGGAACTGTTCTATCCATATCTATTTAAACTACTATTATTTAATTTATACAAACGTATATCGTATGAGTGCTAGATTGCAATTAAGGAGGTTATTATTATAAATTTAGGATACTTTTGTAAAAATCTGGCATATTGCTCATTATTTTGATTTCAGTGGGATTGATCTCAGTGTTTTCGGTGGAAATTGATTAACATTTAGTAAAAAAAAGATGGTTGCAAAATTCATTTTTTGATTTTTCCAATTTTTGAGCATGTTTCTAAATGGGGGCTGTAATTTTTTATTATTTCACAAGAAAGTATAACTCAAAACGAAAAAATTGCGACCTAAAAGAAGTCTCTACGACAATTTTCCAAAGGAGAATTTTAATTTGAAAAATATTTTTTTGGGCCGAACAACGTGATTATCTCGGAAGTCTCTTAACATTTTTATCTGAAAAAATTTGTGAATATTTTAGATACAAAAATGTATACTTTCACCAAGTTTGGTCAAAATAAAATTATTTTTGTGTAAATGAAAAATAAAAAACCATAAAAGCGGTTTTTCGCATTATACTCGGAGATTTTGAGGTTATGTGAAAAAACCATTCATACAAAAGTGGTAGATCTTTTTATGATCTACAACTTTTCTTTTGTGCACTTGTCTCTCCGAAGTCAACTTTCGCCGGAAATCACAATAATCCAAAATTCCACCCCTTTTCATCCCCCAAATATATCTGGAAAAACCCCTGCTCACGCATTTTTTTGTACGTTTATTATATGCCACTTTACCATTTCCAGCTGTTCCCATCCTGTTAACAATTTAGTTTTTTTCGCTTTAAAATAAGCGACTGGACTATGTGTGTTATGATAGATCTAAATAGAGACTGTTATATGTTCCTACTTTGTTATGGTTACTATTTTTAATTTCATTTAGTATGTCATTTATTTAAAATTTAATAACATAAGTACAAAGTTGATTTTCGTAAATTTTCCTAAATCTAAGTAATTAAAGTATGTTATGTTGTAAGTAAATATTATGTTGATAAAATAAAATATGTTTAGTCTTCAAAATATTAAATACCTCCATAAATAATTTTATTTTGATTTCGGTGACTAGAATATTGATTTCGGTGGACACCATTTTTTGAAAATCGAATTACGATGTAACCACTGGGTCGATAAAGTTCCCTTTACTACCAATATTAACTAAATTAAATCTAGATTTGATATTTCATGCTAGTATGTCTCAAATACAAAAAAAAAATTGTGCCACCGAAGTCAATCAAATAATGAGGCACCTGAGAAGTACCCTGATTTGATTGAGTTGTCATCATCCGTATTCACACACGGCAGAAGTGAAACTTCAGAAAAGTAGCCTACGAAAGAATGAAATAAATGTAACTTGTATTCTACCTCATTCTCTCGCAGGCTAAATCCTATTATGAATATGTTTGTCTCTTTTTGGTGTCGCTTTTTCGTATCGTTTTTCGTCTTATTAAAAAGATTCGGGTTAAAATAAAACATAAATAGTTATTTGTGTTATATGGGGCCAAAGAAAATGTTTGTTCCCCGAGGGCGCTATTTTGAATTCAGAGCGAAGTGAAGGATTCTATAGTAGAATCCTGAGCGTAGCGAGGAATTCAATATACGCCGCCCGAGAACAAAAAATTTGGCCCCGAGTGACACACACTATTTTTCATCATTACGTATGAGAAAAAGCTAGGAGTATCAACCTACTATGTATGGACATTACCTATACGTTTAAGCACCAATCAGAAGCACTGGATAATTGAAGAGTTCCCGCGGGAATAAAAAAACTTAGTCCACGCGGACGAAGTCGCGGGCATCAGCTAATAATTGATAAAACATCGATAAAAATCTAAGATGGTAATCAAACAAGTGTACTTAGCTAATGTTTTGGAGCTGATTTCCATGTTTTTGTCCTTCGATAATAACGATAGGAAATGATAATGATGGATCTTGGAATTGACAGGACCCGTGAACTTTTACAACGTTTTATTGAGTAATTAGTTATTTATCTACTACTGGCTGATGCCCGCGACTTCGTCCGCGTGGTGTAAGTTTTTTGTTATTCCCGCGCGAACTCCTTAATTTTAAAAAGTACCTAGCCTATGTCACTCTCCGGTTGTCAACTATATCCATGAGAAATATCACGCCGATCCGTTGCTCCGTTGCGGCGTGATTGAAGGACAAACCAACAAACTAACAAACCAACAAACAAACACACTTTCACATTTATAATATTAGTATGATTTACGTCTACGATAGCATTTTGACGACCTCCGTGGCGCAGTGCTGAGCGCCTTAACGTGCGGAGGTCCCGGGTTCGATCCCCGGCAGGGTTTGGAAATTTATAATTTCTGAATTTTCCCCGGTCTGGCCTGGTGGGAGGCTTCGGCCGTGGCTAGTTACCACCCTACCGGTAAAGACGTGCCGCCAAGCGATTTAGCGTTCCGGTACGATGCCGTGTAGAAACCGAATAGGGGTATGGGTTTAATATAACTGCCATGCCCCTAACAGGTTAGTCCGCTACCATCTTAGACTGCATCATCACTTACCATCAGGTGAGATCGCAGTCAAGGGCTAACTTGTAGTGGATAAAAAATTAAAAAAAAGGATGGCCCAGCTCAATAAAACCTCATAAAAAGAAAACTTGCCGCTACATACCGCACCGCACCACGCCTATATAGTGGGGCTTGAACTTTAGGGGTATGGGACATGGGTTTAATATAATGGGTTAGGTGTTTTTGACGTGATAACGTCTTATAAATCGATGAACACCGGCTGCACGCACGAAAAAGTGTCACGTTCCGCCTGAGCCTGAGCGTGCAAGTGAGAGCGCGGAACAAGCGATAGAGAGGCACGATCGGCGCAAGCGTTGGCTTGTGACACATTTATCTCTCTTCTCGCGTGACGTCAGAGCTAGCAGTTCCAATAGTTCTGCTACTGGAACGCCGCCACGCGAGCTTAGAGAGAACTTCTAGTTATCACGTAAAACTATCGTCCGTAAACCGACTTTACAGACAACCATTAATTAATTTACCATACCACATACCATTAAGTAATTCTAAAATGTGATGAAACTGTCACCTATATACTTAATCTAAGAAAACCATATTTTTTTGTAATACGTATACTCTACCTGAAATCAGTTTAAACAAGGTTTAATATTATATAACTAAACATTCCAGATTTGTAATTGGCCACATGCCGTGAACTGTACTACATCGAGCACGACAAGCCCAACAACAACAGAGGGGATTGCAACGGCAACAACGAGTACAACTACAACAATGCTACCTCCTCCGAGAACAACAACGATAGAGGAGCCTACAACAACAACGATTACCACTATATCAACGTTACCTCCTCCGACAACAACAACGACAGAAGAGCCTACAACAACAACGAGTACCACTACAACAACGTTACCTCCTCCGACGACAACACCAACAGAGGAGCCTACAACAACAACGAGTACCACTACAACAACGTTACCTCCTCCGACAACAACAACGACTGAGGAGCCTACAACAACAACGAGTACCACTACAACAACGTTACCTCCTTCGACAACAACAACGACAGAGGAGCCTACAACAACAACGACTACCACTACAACAACGTTACCTCCTTCGACAACAACAACGACTGAGGAGCCTACAACAACAACGAGTACCACTACAACAACGTTACCTCCTCCGACGACAACACCGACAGAGGAGCCTACAACAACAACGACTACCACTACAACAACGTTACCTCCTCCGACAACAACGACGACTGAGGAGCCTACAACAACAACGAGTAGCACTACAACAACGTTACCTCCTTCGACAACAACAACGACAGAGGAGCCTACAACAACAACGACTACAACTACAACAACGTTACCTCCTCCGACAACAACGACGACTGAGGAGCCTACAACAACAACGAGTACCACTACAACAACGTTACCTCCTCCGACGACAATACCGACAGAGGAGACTACAACAACAACGACTACCACTACAACAACGTTACCTCCTCCGACAACAACGACGACTGAGGAGCCTACAACAACAACGACTACCACTACAACAACGTTACCTCCTCCGACAACAACGACGACTGAGGAGCCTACAACAACAACGAGTAGCACTACAACAACGTTACCTCCTTCGACAACAACAACGACAGAGGAGCCTACAACAACAACGACTACCACTACAACAACGTTACCTCCTCCGACAACAACGACGACTGAGGAGCCTACAACAACAACGAGTACCACTACAATAACGTTACCTCCTCCGACGACAACACCGACAGAGGAGCCTACAACAACAACGACTACCACTACAACAACGTTACCTCCTTCGACAACAACAACGACAGAGGAGCCTACAACAACAAAGACTACCACTACAACAACGTTACCTTCTCCGACGACAACACCGACAGAGGAGCCTACAACAACAACGAGTACCACTACAACAACGTTACCTCCTCCGACGACAACACCGACAGAGGAGCCTACAACAACAACGACTACCACTACAACAACGTTACCTCCTCCGACAACAACGACGACTGAGGAGCCTACAACAACAACGACTACCACTACAACAACGTTACCTCCTCCGACAACAACAACGACTGAGGGGCCTACAACAACAACGACTACCAATACAACAACGTTACCTCCTCCGACAACAACGACGACTGAGGAGCCTACAACAACAACGAGTACCACTACAACAACGTTACCTCCTCCGACGACAATACCGACAGAGGAGACTACAACAACAACGACTACCACTACAACAACGTTACCTCCTCCGACAACAACGACGACTGAGGAGCCTACAACAACAACGAGTACCACTACAACAACGTTACCTCCTCCGACAACAACGACGACTGAGGAGCCTACAACAACAACGAGTAGCACTACAACAACGTTACCTCCTTCGACAACAACAACGACAGAGGAGCCTACAACAACAACGTCTACAACTACAACAACGTTACCTCCTCCGACAACAACGACGACTGAGGAGCCTACAACAACAACGAGTAGCACTACAACAACGTTACCTCCTTCGACAACAACAACGACAGAGGAGCCTACAACAACAACGTCTACAACTACAACAACGTTACCTCCTCCGACAACAACGACGACTGAGGAGCCTACAATAACAACGAGTACCACTACAACAACGTTACCTCCTCCGACGACAATACCGACAGAGGAGACTACAACAACAACGACTACCACTACAACAACGTTACCTCCTCCGACAACAACGACGACTGAGGAGCCTACAACAACAACGACTACCACTACAACAACGTTACCTCCTCCGACAACAACGACGACTGAGGAGCCTACAACAACAACGAGTAGCACTACAACAACGTTACCTCCTTCGACAACAACAACGACAGAGGAGCCTACAACAACAACGACTACCACTACAACAACGTTACCTCCTCCGACAACAACGACGACTGAGGAGCCTACAACAACAACGAGTACCACTACAATAACGTTACCTCCTCCGACGACAACACCGACAGAGGAGCCTACAACAACAACGAGTACCACTACAACAACGTTACCTCCTCCGACGACAACACCGACAGAGGAGCCTACAACAACAACGACTACCACTACAACAACGTTACCTCCTCCGACAACAACGACGACTGAGGAGCCTACAACAACAACGAGTAGCACTACAACAACGTTACCTCCTTCGACAACAACAACGACAGAGGAGCCTACAACAACAACGACTACCACTACAACAACGTTACCTCCTCCGACAACAACGACGACTGAGGAGCCTACAACAACAACGAGTACCACTACAACAACGTTACCTCCTCCGACGACAATACCGACAGAGGAGACTACAACAACAACGACTACCACTACAACAACGTTACCTCCTCCGACAACAACGACGACTGAGGAGCCTACAACAACAACGAGTACCACTACAACAACGTTACCTCCTCCGACAACAACGACGACTGAGGAGCCTACAACAACAACGAGTAGCACTACAACAACGTTACCTCCTTCGACAACAACAACGACAGAGGAGCCTACAACAACAACGAGTAGCACTACAACAACGTTACCTCCTTCGACAACAACAACGACAGAGGAGCCTACAACAACAACGACTACCACTACAACAACGTTACCTCCTCCGACAACAACGACGACTGAGGAGCCTACAACAACAACGACTACCAATACAACAACGTTACCTCCTCCGACAACAACAACGACTGAGGAGCCTACAACAACAACGAGTACCACTACGACAGAGGAGCCTACAACAACAACGACTACCACTACAACAACGTTACCTCCTCCGACAACAACGACGACTGAGGAGCCTACAACAACAACGAGTAGCACTACAACAACGTTACCTCCTTCGACAACAACAACGACAGAGGAGCCTACAACAACAACGACTACCACTACAACAACGTTACCTCCTTCGACAACAACGACGACTGAGGAGCCTACAACAACAACGAGTAGCACTACAACAACGATACCTCCTTCGACAACAACAACGACAGAGGAGCCTACAACAACAACGACTACCACTACAACAACGTTACCTCCTCCGACAACAACGACGACTAAAGAGCCTACAACAACAACGAGTACCACTACAACAACGTTACCTCCTCCGACGACAACACCGACAGAGGAGCCTACAGCAACAACGACTACCACTACAACAACGTTACCTCCTCTGACAACAACGACGACTGAAGAGCCTACAACAACAACGAGTACCACTACAACAACGTTACCTCCTCCGACAACAACGACGACTGAGGAGCCTACAACAACAACGAGTACCACTACAACAACGTTACCTCCTCCGACAACAACGACGACTGAGGAGCCTACAACAACAACGAGTACCACTACAACAACGTTACCTCCTCCGACGACAACACCGACAGAGGAGCCTACGACAATAACATTACCTCCTCCGACAACTACAACGACAGAAGAGCCGACAACAACAACGAGTACCACTACGACAACGTTACCTCCTCCGACAACAACAACGACTGAGGAGCCTACAACAACGAGTACCACTACAACAACGTTACCTCCTTCGACAACAACAACGACAGAGGAGCCTACAACAACAACGACTATCAATACAACAACGTTACCTCCTCCGACAACAACGACGACTGAGGAGCCTACAACAACAACGAGTACCACTACAACAACGTTACCTCCTCCGACGACAACACCGACAGAGGAGCCTACAACAACAACGACTACCACTACAACAACGTTACCTCCTTCGACAACAACGACGACTGAGGAGCCTACGACAATAACAACGACTACCACTACAACAACGTTACCTCCTCCGACAACAACGACGACTGAGGAGCCTACAACAACAACGAGTACCACTACAACAACGTTACCTCCTCCGACGACAACACCGACAGAGGAGCCTACAACAACAACGACTACCACTACAACAACGTTACCTCCTCCGACAACAACGACGACTGAGGAGCCTACAACAACAACGACTACCACTACAACAACGTTACCTCCTCCGACGACAACACCGACAGAGGAGCCTACAACAACAACGACTACCACTACAACAACGTTACCTCCTCCGACAACAACAACGACTGAGGAGCCTACAACAACAACGACTACCAATACAACAACGTTACCTCCTCCGACAACAACGACGACTGAGGAGCCTACAACAACAACGAGTACCACTACAACAACGTTACCTCCTCCGACGACAACACCGACAGAGGAGCCTACAACAACAACGACTACCACTACAACAACGTTACCTCCTCCGACAACAACGACGACTGAGGAGCCTACAACAACAACGAGTACCACTACAACAACGTTACCTCCTCCGACGACAACACCGACAGAGGAGCCTACAACAACAACGACTACCACAACAACAACGTTACCTCCTCCGACAACAACAACGACTGAGGAGCCTACACCAACGACTACCACTACAACAACGTTACCTCCTTCGACAACAACAACGACAGAGGAGCCTACAACAACAACGACTACCACTACAACAACGTTACCTCCTCCGACAACAACGACGACAGAGGAGCCTACAACAACAACGACTACCACTACAACAACGTTACCTCCTCCGACAACAACGACGACTGAGGAGCCTACAACAACAACGAGTACCACTACAACAACGTTACCTCCTCCGACGACAACACCGACAGAGGAGCCTACAACAACAACGACTACCACTACAACAACGTTACCTCCTCCGACAACAACAACGACTGAGGAGCCTACAACAACAACGACTACCAATACAACAACGTTACCTCCTCCGACAACAACGACGACTGAGGAGCCTACAACAACAACGAGTACCACTACAACAACGTTACCTCCTCCGACGACAACACCGACAGAGGAGCCTACAACAACAACGACTACCACAACAACAACGTTACCTCCTCCGACAACAACGACGACTGAGGAGCCTACAACAACAACGAGTACCACTACAACAACGTTACCTCCTCCGACGACAACACCGACAGAGGAGCCTACAACAACAACGACTACCACTACAACAACGTTACCTCCTCCGACAACAACAACGACTGAGGAGCCTACACCAACGACTACCACTACAACAACGTTACCTCCCTCGACAACAACAACGACAGAGGAGCCTACAACAACAACGACTACCACTACAACAACCTTACCTCCTCCGACGACAACACCGACAGAGGTGCCTACAACAACAACGACTACCACTACAACAACGTTACCTCCTCCGACAACAACGACGACTGAGGAGCCTACAACAACAACAACGAGTACCACTATAACAACGTTACCTCCTCCGACAACAACGACGACTGAGGAGCCTACAACAACAACGAGTACCACTACAACAACGTTACCTCCTCCGACGACAACACCGACAGAGGAGCCTACAACAACAACGACTACCACTACAACAACGTTACCTCCTCCGACAACAACAACGACTGAGGGGCCTACAACAACAACGACTACCAATACAACAACGTTACCTCCTCCGACAACAACGACGACTGAGGAGCCTACAACAACAACGAGTACCACTACAACAACGTTACCTCCTCCGACGACAATACCGACAGAGGAGACTACAACAACAACGACTACCACTACAACAACGTTACCTCCTCCGACAACAACGACGACTGAGGAGCCTACAACAACAACGAGTACCACTACAACAACGTTACCTCCTCCGACAACAACGACGACTGAGGAGCCTACAACAACAACGAGTAGCACTACAACAACGTTACCTCCTTCGACAACAACAACGACAGAGGAGCCTACAACAACAACGAGTAGCACTACAACAACGTTACCTCCTTCGACAACAACAACGACAGAGGAGCCTACAACAACAACGACTACCACTACAACAACGTTACCTCCTCCGACAACAACGACGACTGAGGAGCCTACAACAACAACGAGTAGCACTACAACAACGTTACCTCCTTCGACAACAACAACGACAGAGGAGCCTACAACAACAACGACTACCACTACAACAACGTTACCTCCTCCGACAACAACGACGACTGAGGAGCCTACTACAACAACGAGTACCACTACAACAACGTTACCTCCTCCGACGACAACACCGACAGAGGAGCCTACAACAACAACGACTACCACTACAACAACGTTACCTCCTCCGACAACAACAACGACTGAGGAGCCTACAACAACGAGTACCACTACAACAACGTTACCTCCTTCGACAACAACAACGACAGAGGAGCCTACAACAACAACGAGTACCACTACAACAACGTTACCTCCTCCGACGACAACACCGACAGAGGAGCCTACAACAACAACGACTACCACTACAACAACCTTACCTTCTCCGACAACAACAACGACTGAGGAGCCTACACCAACGACTACCACTACAACAACGTTACCTCCTCCAACGACAACAACGACAGAGGAGCCTACAACAACAACGAGTACTACTACAACGACGTTACCTCCAACAACAGCAACAACACCCAGCATTTGTCCTCCAGGATTTTTCGGGAATACCGCTCATCCATATGAATGTGACAAGTACTACTTATGTTTGGGAGGCGTTGCCACGTTGCTAACTTGCGCTGCCGGTTTCGAGTTCGATCCAGTGACTGCGGTAAGTTAAACTTAAAACATAATGAATATCTATAATAAAAAAAAGTCTTGAGAGCAAAACTTCAATGGCCAATAATTTTGTTGTTTAACCCAGTTGTAAAAGTCTGATAGTGAATTTCTATAATAAAAAAAAGTCTTGAGAGCAAAACTCCAATGACTCCAGTAATTTTGTTTTTTGACCCAGTTGTAAAAATCTGTTAAGAGAGTTCTTTTCTCTTTCAGGCATGCACTCCGATTTCGGAAAATGGCTGTTTCGCTGGGCAAGGCAAATGGACACCCACGCTACCGCCGACAACAACTGAAATTATATTCTCAACAACAGTGACTACTGATAGAGTTGAAACAACAACAACTGAAGTGCCAACAACTACAGAGGAGCTAACAACTAGAACAGAGGAGGTATCAACCACAACAACGACCGTACTTCCCACGACAACAACCACGAGAGAGCAGCCACCAACAACAGAGGAAGAATCTACTACGACAACACTACCTCCTTCGACATTAACAACGGACGAGGTTCCAACAACAAAATTAGTACCTACAACAACAGAGGCGGTTTCGTCAACAACAACAGCAACAACACCCAGCATTTGTCCTCCAGGATTTTTCGGGAACACCGCTCATCCATATGAATGTGACAAGTACTACTTATGTTTGGGAGGCGTTGCCACGTTGCTAACTTGCGCTGCCGGTTTCGAGTTCGATCCAGTGACTGCGGTAAGTTAAACTTAAAACATAATGAATATCTATAATAAAAAAAAGTCTTGAGAGCAAAACTTCAATGGCCAATAATTTTGTTGTTTAACCCAGTTGTAAAAGTCTGATAGTGAATTTCAATAATAAAAAAAAGTCTTGAGAGCAAAACTCCAATGACTCCAGTAATTTTGTTTTTTGACCCAGTTGTAAAAATCTGTTAAGAGAGTTCTTTTCTCTTTCAGGCATGCACTCCGATTTCGGAAAATGGCTGTTTCGCTGGGCAAGGCAAATGGACACCCACGCTACCGCCGACAACAACTGAAATTATATTCTCAACAACAGTGACTACTGATAGAGTTGAAACAACAACAACTGAAGTGCCAACAACTACAGAGGAGCTAACAACTAGAACAGAGGAGGTATCAACCACAACAACGACCGTACTTCCCACGACAACAACCACGAGAGAGCAGCCACCAACAACAGAGGAAGAATCTACTACGACAACACTACCTCCTTCGACATTAACAACGGACGAGGTTCCAACAACAAAATTAGTACCTACAACAACAGAGGCGGTTTCGCCAACAACAACAGCAACAACACCCAGCATTTGTCCTCCAGGATTTTTCGGGAACACCGCTCATCCATATGAATGTGACAAGTACTACTTATGTTTGGGAGGCGTTGCCACGTTGCTAACTTGCGCTGCCGGTTTCGAGTTCGATCCAGTGACTGCGGTAAGTTAAACTTAAAACATAATGAATATCTATAATAAAAAAAAGTCTTGAGAGCAAAACTTCAATGGCCAATAATTTTGTTGTTTAACCCAGTTGTAAAAGTCTGATAGTGAATTTCTATAATAAAAAAAAGTCTTGAGAGCAAAACTCCAATGACTCCAGTAATTTTGTTTTTTGACCCAGTTGTAAAAATCTGTTAAGAGAGTTCTTTTCTCTTTCAGGCATGCACTCCGATTTCGGAAAATGGCTGTTTCGCTGGGCAAGGCAAATGGACACCCACGCTACCGCCGACAACAACTGAAATTATATTCTCAACAACAGTGACTACTGATAGAGTTGAAACAACAACAACTGAAGTGCCAACAACTACAGAGGAGCTAACAACTAGAACAGAGGAGGTATCAACCACAACAACGACCGTACTTCCCACGACAACAACCACGAGAGAGCAGCCACCAACAACAGAGGAAGAATCTACTACGACAACACTACCTCCTTCGACATTAACAACGGACGAGGTTCCAACAACAAAATTAGTACCTACAACAACAGAGGCGGTTTCGTCAACAACAACAGCAACAACACCCAGCATTTGTCCTCCAGGATTTTTCGGGAACACCGCTCATCCATATGAATGTGACAAGTACTACTTATGTTTGGGAGGCGTTGCCACGTTGCTAACTTGCGCTGCCGGTTTCGAGTTCGATCCAGTGACTGCGGTAAGTTAAACTTAAAACATAATGAATATCTACTTACTTAATTAATCTTTCTTTTATAGAAGGTGTTTTTCCTGAAAAGCTTAAACTTTCAATCATCAAGCCTATTTTTAAAAACCGGCCAAGTGCGAGTCGGACTCGCGCACCGAGGGTTCCGTACAAACCTGTAGTAAGTTTTACGATTTATGACGTATTAAAAATAAAAATTACGTTTGTTGTATGGGAGCCCCCCTTTAATATTTACTTTATTGATATTTAATTATTTATTTTGAAAGGTAATATACAAGTTAATATTCTGTGAAAATTTGAACCGTCTACCTGTTACCGTTTTTAATATTGAGCAAAAAAATACGAAAAAAACACGTTTATTGTATGGGGACCCCCCTTAATATATATATTTTCTTAATTTTTAGTATTTGTTGTTATAGCGGCAACGGAAATACATCATTTGTGAAAATTTCAGCTTCCTAGCTATCACGGTTTATGAGATACAGCCTGGAGACAGACAGACAGACAGACAGACAGACAGACAGACAGACAGCGGAGTCTTAGTAATAGGGTCCCGTTTTTACCCTTTGGGTACGGAACCCTAAAAAGGGTGATAAAAATGATATAAAGAACTACCGCCCCATAACGCTGATACCAATTCTTTCCAAAGTTTTGGAAAAAATAATGCACAATAAAATATATAGTTTTATATCATCCTATCATTTATTGAAAAATGAACAATATGGGTTTATAAAAAATAGTAGTACTACCTTAGCTTGCTATGCTCTAAATAAAATTATTACAGAAAGCCTAAATGATAAATTTAATGTTATAGGAATCTTTCTTGATATGACTAGAGCATTTGACCTAGTCTGCCATAAAACTATTCTGAGTAAACTAGAAAAATATGGAATTAGAGGAAAATGTTTAGACTGGTTAACAAGTTATCTTAAAAATATAATGCAATGTGTAGAAATTCTGCATACAACAAACTCATATTGTAATGCTTTTCGCTCTGTCTATAAAGTCCAACATCCTTATGGTGTACCACAGGGCAGCGTTTTGGGTCCCTTATTATTTCTCCTTTACATTAATGACCTCCCGGACTTCATTAAGCAACAGTGTATAATGTATGCGGATGACACTACTATCATAGTAAAAAGTAAAAATAAGTTAACTATTGAATCTGAAGCAAATGAAGCGTTGTCTAATGTAATAGGATGGCTGGAACTAAATAACCTCTCTGTAAATATGCAGAAAACTAAATTTATCCAATTTTTACCATATAATAATATCTTGTCTGATCTTAAAATAAACTATCAGGGATCTGCCATTGAAGAAGTAGAGTCTACATCTTTTCTAGGTTTCATAGTCGATCGACATTGTAACTGGAAAACCCATGTTGAAAATTTGTGCAGCAAATTGGATAAATTTGTTTATGTCCTCAGACGGCTTTATCAAACTTCCGATATGAAAACAGCATTATTAGCTTACCAAGGATATATTTCATCGCTATTAAGATATGGGATTATCTTGTGGGGAAATTCGGTATTTGCTTATAAAGTCTTTATAAAACAAAAAGCCTGTCTGCGAGCATTATGTGGATTACAGCCATTAGATACCTGTAAGCCTTTGTTTAGGAAGCATCATGTTCTTCCCTTACCTTGTCAATATATCTATGAATTGTTATTGCTAGTTAAAAAAAAAACCCAAGTTATTTTAAAAGTCACAATGAACTGGACGAGGTGAGATCTCGGAGAGCTCAGAGAAAAAATAAACTAATTGTACCTCCTAAAAGACTGCAGTTGTTTGGAAAGAGTACACACTACATGGCAATAACTATGTACAATAAACTTCCTGACAGCTACAAAAGCAGTACTTTAAATGCATTCAAAAGGAAGACACATGAGCTGCTTATAAATAAATGCTATTATGAAATTTCTGAATTCCTTAGTGATAATCTCAAGTAACTTATCTTAAATAATATATGTAAATTTGATGATGACGACGTGATTTAATGGTTTTATAGTGCAATGATTGAGTATCCCCTCTTATATGGAATTTGACATACGTAATTAATTAAGTATTATTAACATGTTATCATTTATTATTTTCTTTCGTTTTTAACTGTAATTTTGTATGACCGATTAATTTAATTTACTACTTTTCTTTATAATAAAAAAGTCTTGAGAGCAAAACTTCAATGGCCAATAGTTTTGTTGTTTGACCCAGTTGTAAAAATCTGATAGTGAATTTCTATAATAAAAAAAGTCTTGAGAGCAAAACTCCAATGGCCAATAATTTTGTTTTTTGACCCAGTTGTAAAAATCTGTTAAGAGAGTTCTTTTCTCTTTCAGGCATGCACTCCGATTTCGGAAAATGGCTGTTTCGCTGGGCAAGGCAAATGGACACCCACGCTACCGCCGACAACAACTGAAATTATTTTCTCAACAACAGTGACTACTGATAGAGTTGAAACAACAACAACTGAAGTGCCAACAACTACAGAGGAGCTAACAACTAGAACAGAGGAGGTATCAACCACAACGACGACCGTACTTCCCACGACAACAACCACGAGAGAGCAGCCACCAACAACAGAGGAAGAATCTACTACGACAACACTACCTCCTTCGACATTAACAACGGACGAGGTTCCAACAACAAAATTAGTACCTACAACAACAGAGGCGGTTTCGCCAACAACAACAGCAACAACACCCAGCATTTGTCCTCCAGGATTTTTCGGGAACACCGCTCATCCATATGAATGTGACAAGTACTACTTATGTTTGGGAGGCGTTGCCACGTTGCTAACTTGCGCTGCCGGTTTCGAGTTCGATCCAGTGACTGCGGTAAGTTAAACTTAAAACATAATGAATATCTATAATAAAAAAAAGTCTTGAGAGCAAAACTTCAATGGCCAATAGTTTTGTTGTTTGACCCAGTTGTAAAAATCTGATAGTGAATTTCTATAATAAAAAAAAGTCTTGAGAGCAAAACTCCAATGGCCAATAATTTTGTTTTTTGACCCAGTTGTGAAAATCTGTTAAGAGAGTTCTTTTCTCTTTCAGGCATGCACTCCGATTTCGGAAAATGGCTGTTTCGCTGGGCAAGGCAAATGGACACCCACGCTACCGCCGACAACAACTGAAATTATATTCTCAACAACATTGACTACTGATAGAGTTGAAACAACAACAACTGAAGTGCCAACAACTACAGAGGAGCTAACAACTAGAACAGAGGAGGTATCGACCACAACGACGACCGTACTTCCCACGACAACAACCACGAGAGAGCAGCCACCAACAACAGAGGAAGAATCTACTACGACAACACTACCTCCTTCGACATTAACAACGGACGAGGTTCCAACAACAAAATTAGTACCTACAACAACAGAGGCGGTTTCGCCAACAACAACAGCAACAACACCCAGCATTTGTCCTCCAGGATTTTTCGGGAACACCGCTCATCCATATGAATGTGACAAGTACTACTTATGTTTGGGAGGCGTTGCCACGTTGCTAACTTGCGCTGCCGGTTTCGAGTTCGATCCAGTGACTGCGGTAAGTTAAACTTAAAACATAGTGAATTTCTATAATAAAAAAAAGTCTTGAGAGCAAAACTCCAATGGCCAATAGTTTTGTTGTTTGACCCAGTTGTAAAAATCTGATAGTGAATTTCTATAATAAAAAAAAGTCTTGAGAGCAAAACTCCAATGGCCAATAATTTTGTTTTTTGACCCAGTTGTGAAAATCTGTTAAGAGAGTTCTTTTCTCTTTCAGGCATGCACTCCGATTTCGGAAAATGGCTGTTTCGCTGGGCAAGGCAAATGGACACCCACGCTACCGCCGACAACAACTGAAATTATTTTCTCAACAACAGTGACTACTGATAGAGTTGAAACAACAACAACTGAAGTGCCAACAACTACAGAGGAGCTAACAACTAGACCAGAGGAGGTATCAACGACAACGACGACCGTACCTAACACGACAATAACCACGACAGAGCAGCCACGAACAACAGAGGAAGAAACTACTACGACAACACTATCTCCTCCGACATTAACAACGGAAGAGGTTCCAACAACAAAATTAGTACCTACAACAACAGAGGCGGTTTCGTCAACAACAACAGCAACAACACCCAGCATTTGTCCTCCAGGATTTTTCGGGAACACCGCTCATCCATATGAATGTGACAAGTACTACTTATGTTTGGGAGGCGTTGCCACGTTGCTAACTTGCGCTGCCGGTTTCGAGTTCGATCCAGTGACTGCGGTAAGTTAAACTTAAAACATAATGAATATCTATAGTAAATTTAAAAAAATCACTCAATTGAATCACTCGTTTCATCCATCCATCAGTCTGCATTCATCCACAGATAGACATAGGCCTTTTGTACGCCATCAAACACGGTCGCCCGCCTTCCTCATCCTCCCACTTCCCTCTACCTTTTTGAGGTCGGCGGTCCAGCTGGCTGGAGGTTGTCCCACACTACGTTTACCGGTACGCAGTCCCCACTTCAGAATGCGTCTGCCCCAACGGCCAACGTTTCTGCGACAGACATGACATGCCCACTGCCACTTCAGCTTATTTTATTCTTTGGGCTATGTCAGCTACATTAGTTCTCCGGCGGATTTCCTCGTTACGGATTCTATCCCTCAGAGAAACACCCAACATAGCCCGCTGTGTCCTATTCGTCAAGTGAATCTACCGCTGGTTCAGAATGCCATTTTCCAACGCTCCAATGTCAACCACTTTTGCCAATGTCACAAAATATCGATATTTATGTCTTGAGAGCAAAACTCCAATATTGGCCATTGGCAATTTTGATGTTTTGACCCAGTTGTAAAATCTTTTAATTGGGTATTTGTCAACTATTCAAGTAACTTATTTATTTGTGATGATTAAATAGAGGATCTCCCAAAAGTCGAAATATCCATATTCCCTGTTAGTTTTATGTTGAATAACTAATTAAACCTATCGATTAAAGTAAAAATTGCGTCGAACTGATGACGTCACTGTGCAATATTTCATACAAAATCCCATGCTAAGCACACGTTTTGACGTTTGAAAAAAAATTGGTGATTTGACTACTTGTCAAATACCCAATTAAGAGAGTTATTATATTTTTCAGACTTGCACTCTGATTTCGGAAAATGGCTGTTTCGCTGGGCAAGGCAAATGGACGCCGACCGAACCTCAAACCACAGAGCTATATACAACTGTTCGCGACACAGAAACCACTACAAAAGACAATGGGCATGGCGAAGTGGATCCAACTACAGAAAGGAAGAGCACGATCAGCAATACGACTGTAGAAGATTACGAGACCACATCGGTTCTAGCACAAACTACAGTAGATATTTCTGCTACAACAGTGTCTATAGAAACTACAACTAGTAATATATGTCCACCAGGTTAGTATACCATTTTATTAGTATTTTATATACTGTAGTGCCTCGGGCATGTTTTTTTTTTATCCACTACAAGTTAGCCCTTGACTGCGATCTCACCTTATGGTAAGTGATGATGCAGTCTTAGATGGTAGCGGGCTAACCTGTTAGGGGCATGGCAGTTATATTAAACCCATACCCCTATTCGGTTTCTACACGGCATCGTACCGGAACGCTAAATCGCTTGGCGGCACGTCTTTACCGGTAGGGTGGGAACTAGCCACGGCCGAAGCCTCCCACCAGGCCAGACCAGGGAAAATTCAGAAATTATAAATTTCCAAACCCTGCCGGGGATCGAACCCGGTACCTCCGCACGTGAAGGCAACAGCGCTCAACACTGCGCCACGGAAGTCGTCAAAAACATCGTGTTTGCCGAATCGAGAGTGCCGGATTTCTATGCAGTAATGAGAAAAAGAGTTGCCTCCTTCTGGGAGAGACTCCGTGCATCTCTTAACAGCATCCTCAAAATAATCTGTGACGGAAGGCCTAGCAGTATCTTCACATATTGGCTATCTGTGCATCAAAAGAATAATCGGAAATAGTAATAAGTAGGTTATTTTTGACCACCACGCCTGGGAAGAGTTTTTTAACCTTCTCAGATAGTTTATAAGTTTTATGTATACGTTACTGTATGTATTTAGGTACTTTTTATTATTATGATTTTTTTGTATGTATATTAAATCGATGTATACTGGGCAACTTAGCCTTTAATAAAAATCTTATTATTTATTAGTTAGTTATGCGAAAACTGAACTAAAACTAAAAAGGTAAAAGGTAAAGGTAAAACTTAAAGTTATTTTAGATTATTGATTAATTTTTGTTTTTTGGAACTCTATCTATAATTAATTATTATTATATCTGTCGGGAAGGGGGTGTGGCTATTAGTATCACGCTTTTGTTTTTGCGAACCGTAATTGGTGAGTAGAAAAATCCACATGACCCAACCAAAAAAAAAATTCCATTTTTGTTACTTTTTTTCCAACTTGTTATATTTTTTTCAGGTTATTCTGGTTACATAGCAGACCCTATGCGATGTGACAGATTCTTCCACTGCATTGTTGGTAATGCTATTCCCCTGTACTGTCCAGCTGGTTTGGAATACGAGCCTGTTTCCAAAGTGAGTTGTTAAAAAAAAAGTGTGTGTGTGGAACACGGTAGAAGTGAAACTACAGGATAGTAACCTGCGAGAGAATGAGATGAATGTAACTTGTATTCTAATCTCATTCTCTCGCAGGCTTAATCCTAATATGAATATGTTTGTCTCTTTTTGGTTTCGCTTTTTCGTTTCGTTTCATCAAATTTTCAAATCACAACGATTCTAAAGAACTTTCACTTCAAAAATCTTAAATAATTTGAAATACAGAAGCAATCTGTTTTCTTGATTGATTTCAACTATCTTTTCGTCATACTTAAGGAAATTAATGATTGAAGTCATGACTAGGTGATTCTTCCCAGCGTTGCGTGGATAGAATTTCTCAAAATCCTTTCTCAGTAAATTAAGTTATAGAGCAAAATCACAAGCTTTGCATATTTGTTACCTACTTCTTCACGCCACAATGACTAAACCGATTTGGCTGGGAATGTAGATAGCTCATAAACTGAATTTACACATAGGCTACTTTTTATTCCGGACAATTAGAGTTCCCGCGTGAACCAAAAACCCTCAATCCAGGCGGACAAAGTCGCGGGCATCAACTAGTATATTACATGAAACATATCATTCTCTTTGTTTTATTATTTGTATCTTACATTTTTTTTAAACTATTTCAGCAATGCGTACCAATTTCGGAAAATGGTTGTTTTGCCGCACAAGGAAAATGGACACCAACTGAGCCACACACAACAGATTCCGGTACCTCAGAACCTACAACTGTTAACAACAACGACAACGTTAACGCAACAACAACAGTAGGCAATGAGATAACAACAGTCAAGGAAACAACAATAGATGACTATAAAACTACACCTGAAGGAGAAATCGACGAAGTTGCAACAGCAACAACTATAAGGTCAGAAGATGACATAACAAAAACAACACAACAAGATGAGGTTCCAACCACAGACGCAGATTCACAAAAAACTACGATATTAGTTACTGGAACTACAAATTTCGTGACAACTGAGTCAAACAATAACCAAAATCCTACAAATAGACCAACGACTGTAATAGATTTCACCACAGAACAAAATGATAATGATTATCCAAGCGATCAACCAAAAACAACTCCTAAAGCAGATTTTACTACAGAAATAAATGACAATGATAACAATGAAGAATCTACACGGGATCCACCAACTACAGTTAACATAGATACTACTACTGGTATACAAACCACGTTATCAGATGAGATTAGCACAGAGAAGATTACAACGGAAGCTGCATCTCAGACCACTGCTGGTGTAGCAAATGATCCTCCGGCCAACATATGCCCGCCAGGATTCTCTGGGTTCATACCAGATCCTGCAGCATGTGATAGCTTCTACCAGTGTATAGTTGGACATCCCATAAGGCTGTTCTGCGGTTCTGGAAGTGAATTCGATCCGGTTTCATTGGTAAGTGTGTTGGTATTATTTTATGGGACTGCCTCGTTGGTATAGTGGTTAGCATGTTCGACTGCGGCCGTCGTGGTCCCGGGTTCGAGTCCCGGGTTGGGCAATAATCGGAGTATTGGGTTTTTCTGAATACAAATTCTCAGTACTAGCACAGAATAGGTAATAGTAGTAAGTACTAGTCCAGAGTTAGGAAATTGGCGGTGTTTCACCCCCGTGCCTCAGAGAGCACGTAAAGCCGTCGGTCCCGGTTATTAACACTAACATGATAATAGTCGTTAAAGCCCGCCAACTCGCTTTGGAGCAGTGTGGTGGGTCTAAGCTCTAATTCCCGCTCTCCTATTAGAGTGCCCTGTGCCCAGCAGTGGGACGTTAATGGCCTGTAGTGGTGGTGGACAAACAAAAAAAAAATATGTGTGCAATGACGGTCTTATCACTAAACTTGAATTAAACAATAAAATTGAATTAACAGTAAATAATTATTTGATCTAATAAGTGAACTATCTGATTAGATGCATCATCACTCCAGTCGAGTTTTGTATATTTGTTACCTACTTCTTCACGCCACAATGACTAAACCGATTTGGCTGGGAATGTAGATATCTCATAAACTGAATTTAGACATAGGCTACTTTTTATTCCGTACAATTAAAGAGTTCCCGGGTGAACCAAAAAACCTTCCAGGCGGACGAAATTGCGGGCATCAACTAGTATATTACATGAAACACATCATTCTCTTTCTTTAATTATATCTTCAATTTTTTTTACTATTTTAGCAATGCGTACCCATTTCGGAAAATGGTTGTTTTGCGGCTCAAGGAAAATGGACACCAACTGAGCCACACACTACAGATTCCGGAACCTCAGAACCTACAACTGTTGACAACAACGACAACGTTAACGCAACAACAACAACAGTAGGCAATGAGATAACAACAGACAAGGAAACAACAATAGATGACTACAAAACTACACCCGAAGGAGAAATCGACGAAGTTGCAACAGCAACAACTATAAGGTCAGAAGATGGCATAACAGAAACAACACAACAAGATGAGGTTCCAACTACGGACGCAGATTCACAAAAAACTACGATATTAGTTACTGGAACTACAAATTTCGTGACAACTGAGTCAAATAGTAACCAAAATCCTACAAATAGACCAACGACTGTAATAGATTTAACCACTGAACAAAATGATAATGATTCTCCAAGCGAGCAACCCAAAACAACTACACAAGCAGATTTGACTACAGAACCAAATGAAAATGATAACAAAGAAGAATCTACAAGGGATCCACCAACTACAGTAAACATAGATACTACTACTGGTATACAAACCACGATATCAGATGAGATTAGCACAGAGAAGATTACAACGAAAGCTGCATCTCAGACCACTGCTGGTTTGGCAAATGATCCTTCGGCCTACATATGCCCACCAGGATTCTCTGGGTTCATACCAGATCCTGCAGCATGTGATAGCTTCTACCAGTGTATGGTTGGACATCCCATAAGGCTGTTCTGCGGTTCTGGAAGTGAATTCGATCCGCTTTCCTTGGTAAGTGTGTTGGTATTTTTATGGGACTGCCTCGTTGGTCTAGTGTTCAACTGCGGCCGGGTTCGAGTCCCGGGTCGGGTCAAAATTTAGTATTGGGTTTTTCTGAATACAAATACTCAGTACTTTTCCATAGTTAAGAAGTTGGCGGTGTTTCATCCCCGTGCCTCGGAGAGCACGAAAAGCCGTCGGTCCTACGCGTGATCTCTCTCCTGTCGTGTCGGATTTTCCGTCCCATCGGGCTATGAGAGAAAAGTGCATCTGTGTTTGCGCACACACTTGTGCACTATAATATCTCCCGCGCAGATGGATAATCTCTCTGGAGATTGGCCACCGTGGCCGAAATTCGGTCGGGAGGACATTATTATTTTATGACAAAGCGGTTGGATTGATTTGATATATATAAGAATATCTTCTAAATACCTACATCAAGAAGAACTTTTTTCTTAATATTTATAAAAAATATATTATTATGAATATTATGTTCACGAAAAATAATAACGATAGACGAACAGAATTAAACGAATTGAATTATTAAAGGTATCTTTTAGTTTTATAATAGGCTAGTCGTTAATGAAGCGTGATTTTTAATTTTGAGCATATTCTGAGAGAAAGGAACAGATAAATAAATTATTTAATGCCACACAAAACTTTGAAATAATAACAATTAATTAGAATATAAAAGAAAAACATATTATGTGCAAAGGCGGTCTTATCACTAAAATTAAACACTAACATTGAATTATATGTTGTTAAATATCTAATTGGATGCATCATTACTCCAGTCGAATTTTCATAAATCTTAAGCTTTCAGAGCTGAATTGAACGTTAATAATATGACAGCAAGAACTTCCGCATGTTTTTTTAAAAACTAAAACTAAAAATTACATTTCAGCAATGTGCACCAATATCACCGAACGGTTGCTTCGCGTCTAAAGGCATGTTCACAACAACTGTGAAGGAATCTCCAACAACAGAAGCGTACACGACAACACCAGATGACAAACCGACAACAATCGTATCTGATATCGCTGATAGAAAGGAAACAATGAAATATCGGACATCCACAACAAAGACCAAAGGTACTCGGGGGCCTATTACTTGCGTATTTACTCTGTCTCATGGGTGTGGTTAGCATGTCCAGGTTCGAGTCCCGGGTCGGGCCATTATTAATAAGTGTTTGGTTATTTTTATTAATACAAGTTATATTTATCTCATTCTCTCGTAGGCTACTTTTCTGAAGTTTCACTTCTGCCATGTGTGATTTGCACACACACTTTTTTATTATTACTTACGTATTTATAATTGCTACAGTGTCACTATCGCAATCACCTATTGGCTTACACCCTGACATTTTGGAAAAAACCATAAAAAAAGGAATTTTTCCGAATAGACCTTGACGGAAATCGAAGGTTTCCATCCATAAAAAATTACTTGAAATCGAAAAAAATTATAACTTTTTATAATTTACTGGTATTTCAAATATTAAAAGTAGATTAACGTGAATATATGACACTAGCTAATGCGACTTCGTCCACGTGGTTTAAGTTTTTTCCCCACAGGCACTCCTTAATTTTCTGGTTTAAAAAGTAGCCTGTCATTCTCCAGGTCCTCAACTATACTCATGCAATCACGTTGATCCGCTGTTCTGTTGCGGCGTGATTGAAGGACAAACTCTATATTTCACCCCTTTGGAGGTCGAATTTTCAAAAATGGTGAAACACGTACTCTTGCATACCTAACTGAAAGCCCAAATGCTAAGTTTCATGGCTATAACTTGAGAAATGAAGTACTTTCATACAAACTTTCCATCCCTATTTTACTGCGTGGGGGTGGAATTTTGAAAAACTGTGACACATATACTTCTTTATTTATTACTGTAAGCCAAAATACGTTTCGTTGATATAACTTGAGAAATATCTTGAGAAATGAAGGACTTTCATACAAACTTTCATCCCCTATTTCACTCCTTCGGGGGTAGAAATTTCAAAAACTGTGAAACACATATTTCTTAATTTTTTACCCGTAACTTGTAAACCAAGTTTCATGGATATAACTTGAGAAATGACGGAGTTTCATACAAACTTTCAACCCCTATTTCACCCTCTTAGGGGTAGAATTTTCAAAAATCCTTTCTTAGCGGATGTCTACGTTATAATAGCTATCTGAGTGCAAAATTTCAGCCCGATCCGACCAGTGGTTAGAGCTGTGCGTTGATAGATCAGTCAGTCAGTCAGTCAGTCACCTTTGCCTTTTATATATTTAGATTAACTCACTTACAGGTATTAAACTAAGATTTTTTTTATCCACTACAAGACGTTAGCCCTTGACTGCGATCTCACCTGATGCTTGTGACGATGCAGTCTAAGATGATAGCAGGCTAACCTGTTAGGGGCATGGCAATTATATTAAACTATACCCCTATTCGGTTTCTACACGGCATCGTACCGGAGCGCTTAATCGCTTGGCGGCACGTCTTTGCCGGTAAGGTGGTAACTAGCCCCGGCCGAAGCCTCCCCCAGATCAGGGAAAATTCAGAAATTATAAATTCCCAAATTGACCCTGCCGTGTATCGAACCTGGGACCCCCGCACGTTAAGACAACAGCTCTCAACACTGCGCCACGGAGGTCGTCTAAACCGACAACATATTATTTTAGAAATTAGAAGATTATATTAGAAATTTTAATGTATAAAATTTTTCAGGAGGCGATAATGACGTTGGAAATACAGCAACAACAGAGTTTGCACAAACAACAATAAGGAATCCAGAAACAACAGTGTCTGTAGAAACGACAACAAGGAGTCTGTGTCCACCCAACATGTTTGGCAATGTTGCGGACCCGGAGCGATGTGACAGGTTCTACATGTGTGCTGGTGGTATGGCTATACCACTGTACTGCAGTTCTGGGTTCGAATTCGATGAGACTACTCAAGTAAGTGTTAATAATTTATCAGAGTAGCTGATGCCCGCGACTTCGTCTGCGTGGATTGAAGTTTTTTGATTCCCGCGGGAACTCTTTAATTTTCCGGGATAAAAGTAGTCTATGTCCTTCCCCGGGATACAACCTATTCCTGTACCAAATTTCATCAAAATAGGTTGAACATGTGGGCCGTGGAAGCGTAGCAGACAGACAGACAGACACACTTTCGCATTTATAATATTAGTATGATATGATGATTCAATCAAAACAAGATATATCTTACTATAGCTGATGCCCGCGACTTGAGGTTTTTTGGTTCCCGCGGGAACTCCTTAGTTTTCCGGGATAAAAAGTTGCCTATGTGTTATTCCAGACTATAATCTATCTCTGTGCCAAATTTCATCTAGATCCGTTCAGCCGTTCGGGCGTGATTGAGTAACAAACATCCATACATCCATACATCCATACACCATCCAAACTTTCGCATTTATAATATTTATTTGATTTGATGAGACACCTGTAAGTCGTAGGTATATTAAATAAATTGAGTAATGAGGAATATTTATTAGCTAGTTGTGAGTATTTAAACAAATTTGACCGTTTTTCAGCAATGCGTGCCAATTTCCGAAAACGGCTGTTTTGCAAGACAACAACAAACAGACAAACCTGCCACCGTATTAGAAACAACACCAAAACCGACAACAATCGAAGATGAAACAACAAAGAAAGTTGCAACAACAGAAGCTGTAGTAACAACAACAGAGAACATAGAAACAACCACACAAATTTGCCCACCAGGGGTCTTCGGAAATGTGGCACACCCTGAAAGATGTGATAAATTCTACTTGTGTGCTGGCGGAACTACCATACCGTTATTCTGTGGTGCTGGATTTGAATTTGATCCTGTACAAAGGGTAAGTGAATCTTTCTTTAGAATCTAACACCTTGTTGGCCTTCAGACTGCGAATCATTATTTTGTTATACTAGCTGATGCCCGCGACTTCGTCCGCGTGGATTGAGGTTTTTCGGTTCCCGCGGGAACTCTTTAATTTTCCGGGATAAAAAGTAGCCTATGTGCTATTCCAGACTATAATCTATCTCTGTGCCAAATTTCATCCAGATCCGTTCATCCGTTGGAGCGTGATTGAGTAACAAACATACATCCATACATCCAAACTTTCGCATTTATAATATTTATATTTGATTTGATTGGAGTCAAAACTTCTTTAGCCGCGTTGAGCACTTTTTGGTAGGGGGTAAACTTGTGAATTTGCGTCACCGACATGCTCGCGTTGTTACGATGACAAAAGGTCTTAAATATAAATATACTACATTTTTTTTTTTTAAATTTAATATCAAATCAAAATACAATACAAAAAGCTTAGTCTAAAAACACCGAAAAAACCACAGAGGTTTGATCAACTTTAATGACTTATTTTAAATTTTTTTTTAAATTTTAATACTAAAATTCTAAGTTGCAAGTTTTCACTACTATCGTCAGTCCATATTATGACTGCCAATTTTTTTTATTAAGGATTAACGAATAGCATATTATTCTTAATAGTCTTAAAATTAGGCTATTTTTTATTTGTTTATCCTCTACAAGTTAGACTGCGATCTCACCTGATGGTAAGTGATGATGCAGTCTAAGATGGTAGCGGGCTAAGCTGTTAGGGGCATGGCAGTTATATTAAACCCATGGGTCTATTCGGTTTCTACTCGGCATCGTACCGGAATGCTAAATCGCTTGGCGGCACGTCTTTGCCGGTAGAGTGGTAACTAGCCACGGCCGAAGCCTCCCAGGTCAGACCAGGGAAAATTCAGAAATTATAAATTCCCAAATTGACCCTGCCGGGGATCGAACCCAGGACCTCCGCACGTTAAGACAACAGCGCTACACACTGCGCCACGGAGGTCGTCAAAAAGTACATCTTCGTAAGAGTCCAAAATAATTTTGGTACCTATATCCTCTCTAGTAAAGAACCTATCCTAATTGAAAATCATATTTGAAAATCAGATTTTGTTAAAAAAATATAGTTTACGAATTTCTCTCAAAGTTTTTAGCAGCTAGAAGGATTTGACAAAATATTTTCAAGTATAGTATTTTATGAACTTAAAACGTTTTTTTTTCTTTCAGCAATGTGTGGTGATTTCCGAAAATGGTTGCACAGCGATGAGAAGTTAATGGCAATATCGAACTACGCTTATGGACTTGGACTAACGGTTTGCGGCCTTCACAAATAAAATGATTAACGTCATTTCATTCATGATTTTATACATTTTTTCATCATCGTCATCATCATCAGCTACTGCCCGTCGATGGTCATGGGCATTTGTTTATGCGGTTTGAATTTTGAACCCCATTAAAAAAAGTCGAAGCCAAGTGGGTATTTGACTAGTCAAATCAGCAACTTTTTTTCAAACGTCAAAACGCGTGCTTACTGCTTATTATACGACTGCCTGAAAAAAGGAGTATATTGTTTTCAGGGGTCATGTATGTATGTATGTATGTGAGTTTGTATATTCCACCATAACTTCTATACGCCTGAACGGATTTTGATGAATGAGGTATCGTTAGAATCCTTAGCTTATTCCGGGTGACAAAGGCTAGTAAAATTAAAAAAAAAATTATAGGGTGACCATGGTCCCGCATCAAAGACTAAAGTTGATTTTTTTTTCCAAAATGAGATTAACTATAATATTGTCATCATCAAGAAAATTATAAGTTAATTCCAAAAATATATAAGGCTATATTTCAATATCTAGTGATTCACAAAAAAATATCATTTAACTATGGCAGTTGTATTTTTTAATTCTTTGAATTATAATTCACTTGGGGATTTTGTATGAAATATTGAATAGTGACGTCAACGTACGTACGTATTGAGTAGTAACTTTTGTACTTTAATCGATAGTTTAAAATAGTTATTCAACATAAAACTAACAGGGGACGTGGATATTACGACTTTTGGAAGATCCTCTATCTATTAATCATTAAAAAATAATTTATTTGAATAGGTTGTCAAATACCCAATTTGGTTTTATTCGAATATAATTTTGGAAGGTTAAAATTCATTTGAATTGAAGGTATTTCTGTACTATTATTTAGTGCTTTTTTTAATCATCTAGAATCTAGATAATCAGTCGTTTCTTTTGATGACAATTTGTTACTCAGAGCCCATATAAAAGAACTTTTTACATTTAGAAAGTAAAAAAAATGTATAATTTTAAAAACGTTTTCAGTGTAAAAATAATTTATTAATTATATTATATCTTTTACCTTGACGTTAATTAAATTTTGTATTTTCAATTCTGTTTTTTAATTTTGACTCAGTGTCATTGAATCCCCTCAGATTAAGTAGATTGAAATGTTTTACTTATAAGTGTTTTAATGATGTCTTGACGTTATAATCATTTTTGACGAATAAGTATATAAATAAGTATTTATTCAGAGTATTATCTTCAACGAAAAGTATTAACGGAAAAGGCTGTGTTAATTTATTTTTTATGAATATATTAAATATTACGTGTTTGTACAGTTATTTTATATTATTCACATAATAAATCTTGCTATTATTAGATACTGTTTTTTTTATTTTTTCAACATCCAGGCAAACACATGAATGACCGCATAGATTGAGTATAATGAACTTTTATAGATTAGAAAAAAAGATTTAAAAAAAGGCAAAGAAATTCTATGAAAAGTATAATAAAACAAAAGAAAACATTTAACATTTATTTATTGATATTTTTTTGTGATGATCAACCAAGATCAAGATTCAAGATCAAGTTCAAGATTTCCTTCAATTTCTTTATCTATTCTATATATTATTGTTTGTAATTTCAATGGGCCTCTTATGAATGCATCACTCAGCGAGCGATGGAGAGAGCAATGCTTGGGGTTTCTGACCCCCTGAGTAGACCCCCTGAGAGAGGGGGAGAGTAGACCCCCTGGTCTTCTCTCTTTCTCTCAAACGAAACTTCGCAAACTAACGTAATTAGTCGGCTATTAGACCCACACAAAATCATTCAATCCAATCGGTCACGAAAATTTTCTATGGATCCGTACTTCGTCTGCGTATACGAAAACGAAATAGAGAGGAGCATAGAGATAATATTATGTAGGAGAGGAGTTAATGAAATTTCGTTCGTTTGTTTGCAAAGTTACGTTTTAGAGAAAGAGAGTAGACCCCCAGAAATGAGGAGATCCGCAAAAGAACTAAAGTAACCGACATTGCTCGACGTGTTGCGAAGCAAGTGGCAATAGGCGGGCAATAGGCGGGACATAGGCGGGACATAGTTCGAAAAACCGATGGAAGTGGCGACCACGCATTGGAAAGGCCCAGCGTTGGCAGACCAAACGATTGATTGATTGATTGATTGACCCCCAACTCGGTGGACGGACGACATCAGACGAGTCGCAGGGAGCCGCTGGAACCAGGCGGCGTGCATTAGACCTATGTCCAGCAGTGGACGTCTATCGGTCGATGCTGATGATGATCTTCAATGATCTCTGATTGATTTCATCAGTTTTATCTAGTTACCCATTCTTTTACGATTTATATGGTTCTTAATAGCTTTTCGTACTAATTTTAGACTTTCATGTATATTTTTCTTGATGTTGCAGTTTATCATAGTTTTAGTGTTTATTTCTTGCATGGATATCAATGATTGCTTTGTAGATCATACAGTTGGAGGAATTCTTCATAAAAAGCCGTTTGCATCCTCGGTGATACCAGTACTCGACAGTTTGCTTCTATTCTTGGCATACATTTCTGATAACAACATAAATATTATGATTAGAAATTATACCATACTAATATTATAAATGCGAAAGTTTGGATGGATGGATGGAGTTTGTTACTCAATCACGCCTGAACGGCTGAACGGATCTGGATAAAATTTGGTACACAGATTATAGTCTGGAATAACACATAGGCTACTTTTTTTAGAGCTCCCACGGGAACTAAAAAACCTCAAAACGAAGTCGCGGGCATCAGCTAGTTATTCCTAACCAATCCGAAAGTGTGTTCGTCAGTCTGTCACCTTTTCATTTACCCATTCGTTCAATCGATAATATTTTAAAAGACGGTCATAGGCTGATGTTTATTCCGGAAAATCATAAAGTTTCGAGGTAACAATTAATATGATAAATGCGAAAGTATATCTGTCTGTTACTATGAAATGTATCTAAGAAGTGAAAATACAATACTAACTGTTGATTGACTGACATAAAATACTATTTTTTTTTCAGGAAATCCTTTTTTTATGTTTATAAAAGATCAGGGTACCAATCATGTAAGAATGTCCGATCAAAACGTTAAAGTTCGTCGTCAAAGTTTATAAACCATAACGGCATTAAATTAGAGCTCAATTTCGTGTATCCATTCTTATACGTTCGAGTATCGTTCATACCTAAACGTATAAGAATGGGCAGACGAAATTGAGCTCTAATTCAATGCATTTATGGTTTATTTTACTTTGACAAAAATCTTAAACGTTTGATGAACAATTCTTACGTAATAGGGGGGCTGGTGCGATGAATTAGACAAGTTCTTAGTTGAGTGGCCCATCGAAGCACAACATAGGGAGATGTGGAAAAATCGGAGGGAGGCCTTTGCCCAGTCGTGGGACAGTACAGGCTAGATTAGATTAGATAAAAGATCTATCTTGTTCTTAGACCCAATGTTTTGAGCTGTATCAATACATAATATTATAAATGCGAAGGTTTGAATGGATGTTTGTTACTACATATTATGCCAGAACGGCTGAACGGATCTGTATGAAATTTGGCACACAGATAGATTATAATCTGGAATAACACATAGGCTACTTTTTATCCCGGAAAATTATATTTGTGTTCCCACGGGAACTAAAAACCTCAATCCACGAGGACGATGTCGCGGGCATCATTTTATGAGATTTTTTTTCTTTTATGTGTCTATATGTAAAGATTTCTTACCAAGGCTCGTGGATTGAACTGGTATCCATATTTGCACTTCATCTTCCTGATGCTGCCATATAAACATTCGTAGTAGAAGCTGCAGCTATTCAGATCAGGGTATAGGAACCTATCATCAGGTCTACACATAGGTATAGGTAGAGGTACTTCAGGAGTCGATGAGAAAGGTTTAGGAGTTGTAAAGCAAGGGGGTATTGTACTAGTTGAAGGAGCTGGGGGTAAGGTAGGTTTGGTAGGTATAGAGGTTAATTTTGACGATTGGTGTGTTACTTCTGTTGATATTGTCGAGGGTAATAACGGTATGGTTGAAGGTGGTGATGAAATTGGAGAAGATGGTGATGATGAAGACGATGAAGATTGGGCGTCTGTAGTTTCAGGATTTAAAGTGGTTGGTGATGAAGATATTGTTGAAGGAATGTGTGTAACGATCGTTGTTTCAGAATTCGCGTCAGTTGATATAGTGAGTGTTATAGGTCTCACTGTTTGTGGTAATTGTGAAGATGATGTTAGTGGTGTTGAAATTGGTATGTGATCAGTATTTGTGTGAGGATTTAGAGTTGTAGTAATACTGCCAGGTTTCAATGTTGGCGTATCAGTTTGTACGGTAGTTGTTGAAGATGGTGAGGTAGAAATGGGATTTTCTGATGGAATTCCATTAGTCGTTGTTATAATTGGAGGAATAGTTAAATTTGATGAAATTTCATTTGTAGTAGTAAATGTAGGAGTCATTGCGTTAGATGTGGGTTCTATGGTTGATGTCATTTCAGGTTTATTTGAAGAAACAATGTCAGTTGTTGATTGTTGTATTGTTACAGGTACTTCAGTCACTGGATTTTTTGTGGTTAGAGTAGTAGTTATAAATTCCGATGTACTAGAGTTAGTTGTAGTAGAAATAACAGGTTTTAAAGTCATACTATCATTTACAGTTGATTGTTGTGTAGTTAAAGATGCGTCAGTAGTTGTAATGTTTGTTATAACTGGTTCTAGAGTCGTAATTATAGCATCCGATGTAGTCGAACTAAAAGTTGAAGTATCTACAACAGTTGGTGCATCAGTATGCTGAGTGGGTGCTAGAGTTGGTACAGTTTTATCTCGTGGTGTAGTTACTGTAGTAAGTTCAGTTATAATAGTAGTTGAACCAATGGTTGATATTGAAGTTGGCAATGTGATTTTCCGATCTGTTGATACTGTTGTAGGTTCAACTATTATCGTGTTTGAACCAGTTGATGGAGAGCTAGCCGTTGAAGGTTCACTTGCAGATTCAGTGGTCAGTATCGTTGATTTCACTGTTATATCGGGTATAGTTTTTGGTGTTCCTGCAGAAGTGATAGTTGATTGTTGAGCAGCATCTGTGGTTGGTGTAGTTGGTCCTATAGATATATCAGGGAATGTTTGTGTATTGATTGAAATTGTAGGGCTTGAGGTTATTGTAGAAGTATTTATAGGAGATTCTTTAGTTACTGTAGTTGATATTACAGTTATATCCGGCGAAGTTTGAGTACATGTTGAGCCAGTAAATTGGCTTGAAGTCACTGTTGATATATTCACAGATACAGTTGATTTATGAGCCGGTTCTGCAGAGGTAGCATTATTATTATTATTATTTAGCGTAGTATCGGATACATCTGTATTAGGTACTGTTTGCGAAGTAGAATTGATTGGCTGAGTTGATATTGTGGGTTCACGATTTGCAACCGTATGTGTTACTGTCGTTGGAATGTTTGTAAGTTTATTGGTTTCTGCATCAGTGACTGTAGAAGGGACAGTTGAAGTTAATAATGCACTAGTTGTAGTTAAGTCAGATGTAGAGCTTTTTGATGTTGAACCAGTATTATATGTTTCTGAATTGTCCTCTGTTATTGGATACAATGTCGTTGAAATGGCTTTTATAGTTGTTGAAATTGGTGGAAGAGATGGTTTCGTGTCAATGTCTGTTGCAGGATATTCAGATGTCGTAACCTGTTGTGTAGATGTGATTAGTGTTGTTGAGAAAGGTTCCATACTTGTTGCGGTAATAGTAGGTAGCGGAGCTTTTGTTGTGATAGGCGATGTTGTCACTTGTTCGATTGTTGGCACAGATTCTGTTATTGTAACAGGCTCGAATGTTGTTGAAATTGTACTAGGCTCAAAAGATACAGTTGTTGCATTAGATATTGTTGAGCTAGATTTTGAAGATGTTGAAGATGTAACACGTACAGGCAGTTCTGTAGATTCATTTGTGACATGCGATGTTGTAGTACATGTACTATGTGTACATTCTGGTTCAGATGTACTCGAAATGGGTTCTATAGTTGTCTTAAAAGGTGACGGCGAAGGTTTCATCGTACTATGTGGTAAATCAGTGTTAGTTGTTGTCACTAATTCAGCTGTTGTAGATTCTAATGTTGTTGAAATCGGTGCCGCAGTTGTTATTGAAATGGGTGGTAACGAAGGTTTCGTTGTAATATGCGATGTTGTTAGATTAATCATTGAAGTTGAAGTTGGTTCATGTGATGTTTTAGTGAGTTCTGTTGATGTGATGGGTTCTAATGTTGACATAATTTCTGAGGTTGACGCAATAGGTTCCAATGTTGTAGTATATTCTGTTGTTATTGAGCTAGAAATTGATGTGATTACACTTACATGAGAAGCAATTGTTGTTATTTCTGGCGGTGTAACATTTTCAGTTGGTATCGATGGCTTAGATGTTGTAATAGGTTCAAACGTCGTTAAGATAGGTTTCATATCTGGTGTTGTATGTTCCATTGTTGTAATTTCAGGTATCGTTGTGGTAGGATTGGAGTTTGACGAGGTAACGGGCGGAAGAGGTGGTTTAGTTGTTAAAAGAGATTTTGTTGTGAAATCAGTTGTTGTCACTGAATCTACATGCGTCATAGTTTCATTTGACGTTGAGATGGATTGTTCAGTTGTTTTTGTATATGGTAGAGGTATTTTTGTAGTAATATACGGCGTTGAAGGACGTGCTGTTTGTATCACTGTTTGTGTTGATAAAATCGGTTCGACTGTCGTTGAGATGGGTTCCATATTTGTTGTTGTATGTTCCGTCATTGTAACTTTAGAAATCATAGTAGTAGGATTCGAGGTCGTCAAAGTAATAGGGGGTAGAGATGGATTTGCGGTTAAATGAGATTCTGTTATAAATTCAGTAGTTGTTAATGGTTCAGCATGTGAAATAGGTTCATTTGTTGTTGAGATGGTTTCTTGAGTCCTTGTAATATATGGTACAGGCAAATTTGTAGTTATATGCGGTGTTATAGGACTTTCCGTTTGTGTCACCATTTCTGTTGATGAAATCGATTCGAGTGTTGTTGAGATGGGCTCCATATTTGTTGTTTTTCCAGTTATAGTTGGCAAGGAAGGTCTTGTTGAAAACGAGGAGGCTGTGTTTTCTGTACTTGGCATAAGTGTTACTGTAATAGGTTGCATAGTCTCAGTTGTTGTAGTAACCTCATATGTTGTTTTTGCTGTTGTTAATTCTGGTGCAGATGATACAACTTTAGTAGTAAACAGTTTGTTTGTTGTTGATGTAGGAACACTTGTAACTGGTTCTGATGTTTCTGTTATAGGTTTAGTTACAGGTGACGATGTAGTTACAACATTTGCAGTTGCAGGCGGTAATGACGATATTTTTGATGGATGATTCGGTTCTTCTGTGGGTGTTGCAGGGGTATACGACGGTGTAGTGGTAAATAAATCTGTTGTGTGTGTTACAGAGTTATTTATTGTTGAAGAAATAGTAGCAGTAGGTTTACTTTCTTCGGATGTAGTTACACTAGGTAAGGATTCAGTAGATGAAGTCTTACTAGTAGTTATTTGTATTGATTCGGTTTCGTCTGTAACGGGTTGAGTTATAGCCGATGTTACAGTTACAAGTGGTGTGTTTTCTATACTTATAGTAGTTTCTGTTGCTGCGGATGTTACAACTGTAGCATGAAACGGTTCTGTCGTAATAGATACAGTCTTAGTTGTTTCTGATGCTGAGATTTCTGTCGCAGGATGAGTAACAGTTGAAGATTCAATAGCTGTAGTTGTTGATAACGGTTCTAAGGTAGCTGTTATTGAATTTACTTTATCCGTTGAAATAATAGTTATACCGCCAGTAGGTGGCGATGTAGTTGCAGTAGTAGATAGATCTTCTATTATAGTCGTTATTGTAGGCTCTGGAGTTGATGTCATTTCAGTTATTGGTCTAGACGTTGTAACAATTGAAGTTGGTACTTCAGTTGTACTTATGAGTAGAGAGTCAGTAGTAGGATGAACAGGGCTTGGTGAAGTAGGTAATACAGTGGGTGTTTTTGATGAAAGCTCAGTTGTAGTTTGAATAGTTGGGGAATAAGTGGAGGTTAATGGATTAGCAGTTGTTAATGTTAGTTGATTTGTGGTTGATTCAGGTATTACGGATATTTCTTCAGGCATAGTTGGAACTGTAATAGTTGATCCGGTTGATGGGTTATCTGTGAAATATGTAGTTGATGTTGAGATTGGTATGGTATTTGTCATTGTAATTTCTTGTGTTGTCTGTGTAGATTGTTTTGCAGTCGTTAGAGGCGGTAAAGTAGGATTCAATGTGGATGATAATTCTGTATTAAATGAATCTGTAACTGTAGTAAATAATTCAGTTGTATGTGATGATTCTTTTTCTGTACTAGGTTTAGTAGTTGTAACAACAGAAGTTTCTATAGTAGGCAGGACAGTTGATACTGTATCATACTTAATAGAAGTTACTGAGGTAGGTAACTCCGTTTTCACTGTATCTATTATTGTACTAGGTTTGATCGGAGTTACTGTAGAAGGTAATTCTGTTGTTACTACTTTCATATCTGTACTAGATTCAATAGGAGTCGCTGTTGTATATATTTCTGGTGATTCTGTTATTTTACTAGATGTGATAGAAGTTATTGTACTTGGTTTAATGGGTGTTACTGTATCAATTTTACTTGAAGTTATGATCGGGGGTAAAGAAGGTTTAGTTGTAGGTACAGGGGGTAAATTACGCATAGTAGTCGAAATTGTTGTACTACTTGATTTATAGGGAGATTCAGAACTAATAGGAGGTAGTGTTTGTCGGGATGTAGTTGGGAAGGTTATGTTACAGCATATCGATAGATGTGTTGGTTGGCAACTCTGAAAAAAATTGTTATATTTAATAAGTGATAAGACCGCTCTTGCGTACGCGTTGTTTTCTGATTTTTTTGTTTATAAATTAGTTCGATGTTATGTGTGGCAATAAAGACTTTATCAATCTAACTTAATATAGATTATAGATGTTGACGATTGTAAAGATCTTTACAATCGTGCATTGTCGAATACACGTAGATTTGTCTGCTTTGGCGGATTATAGCGAATTAAACTTTTAAACTTCTAGTTCCTTCATTAAGGCAGTTCAAAAATTCAAAAGTTTTTTATTCAAATAGACTTTTTACAAGTGCTTATAAATAGTCGAATGAATCTACCACTGGTTCGGAATACCGATCCTACCGAGAAGAACGAGCAAGGAACTCGGCGGTTGCTCTTTTGAAAAAAATAATTTACAATTTCATTAATTTGTAATTACTGTAACCGCTGTCCTTAGCATTGATGGAGCTCAAATGAAATCCATGCTCCTTTGTCATTTACGTAATCTTCAACAGTATAATAAGCTTTTTTCAGAAGCATACTTTTATTGGACTTCTTAAACTTGTGTAAAGGCAAGTTTAAAATAGGTTATGGGATTTTGTTATCTCGTAGAATAGAATGCTCATATATTTTAAACTCATACCCCTAATCGAGTAATATAAACTTACATTAGTCTGAACGTCGTACAGCTGATCATTGGGGCAGGTATTGAGATAAGGCACGGACATCCAGCACACGACGTAAGCTCGACAGTCGTCGGGGTAAGGCTGTGAACCCAGGGTGCGGTTGGTGCATGGGTTGCCGGCTGCCGTGGCCAGGTATAGCAGGAGCAAGAAGAACAGCTCTGCAACAAACAACCCCACTATACCACTACAGCCCATTAACGTCCCACTGCTGGGCAGCGGCCTCCACTCTTATAGGAGAGAGGGAATTAGAGGTTAGACCCACCACGCTGCTCCAATACGGGTTGGCGGCTTTAACGACTTTTATCATGTTAGTGATAATAACCTGGACCAACGGCTTAACGTGCTCTCCGCGTCACGGGGGTGGAACACTGCCAATTTCCTAACTCCGTGCTAGTGATGAGAATTTCTAGTCAGAAAAACCTACTACTTAACATTAGGGCCCGACCCGGGACTCGAACCCGGGACCTCGTCGGCCGCAGTCGAATATGCTAACCACTAGACCAACGAGGCATTTCTATACGTTGAGGGTGACAAAAAACTGCATAACCTCAATCCATGCGGACCCAGTCGCGGGCATCACCTAGTCATAAAAAATTTTATTCAAATTTTCTTATCCTGCAATTGTATTTAACGCATCTACCACACGGTTTTAAATTAGAAAGAAAGGAAGAAATAAATAAATCTTTATTCGGGGATACAAGTACAAGAAATAACAGACTTTATGAAGAAAAAAAATAGCGGAGTGAGATTTGATCCCCAAAATGGTCTTCACTCAGCATGTGCTTTATCCTAGGACTAGCTGATGCCCGCGACTTCGTCCGCGTGGTTTGGGTTTTTTGATTCCCGCGGGAACTCCTTAATTTTCCGGGATAAAACTTGACGCCTAAACTGACTTGACTGAATTTGACGACCTCCGTGGCGCAGTGTTGAGCGCTGTTGCCTTAACTGCCATGCCCCTAACAGGTTAGCCCGCTACCATCTTAGACTGCATCATCACTTACTTACCATCAGGTGAGATCGCAGTCAAGGGCTAACTAGTAGAGGATAAAAAAAAAGTAGCCTATGTCACTCTCCGGTCCTAAACTATACCCATGCCAAAAATCACGTCGATCCGTTGCTCCGTTGCGGCGTGATTGAAGGAAAAACCAACAAACCAACAAACTAACAAACAAACACACTTTCGCATTTATAATATTAAGTATGATATAGCGCTGATCTTCCGTGAAGTCGGCATGCAGATATTTTCGATCGTGACCTCTTCCATTAGTCACACAATGATGGAGGTGGATGGAGGCATATCTATTGGAACCACAGATTGGAACAGACTATATACGTTAAAATTCACGAAGTTGCCATAAAAGCCCTGATCATCCTTACATAATATTATAAATGGGAAAGTGAGTTTGTTTGTATGTTTGTTCCGCTTTCACGCCGTAACTACTGAACGGATCTGGATGAAATTTGGCACAGAGATAGATTATAGTCTGGAATAACACATAGGCTACTTTTTATCCCGGAAAATTAAGGAGTTCCCGCGGGAAACGAAAAACCTCGATCCACGCGGACGAAGTCGCGGGCATCAGCTAGTTATAAAAATAAACTCATTAGAGAAAAATGCATAAAACTATGAACTTCATTCCTAAATTAAAAACTAAACATTAAAAATATCATATCCATACCGCTGCAATGAGGCAATGTGCCCAGAACGCTGGCTGCATTACCCCTCTGAATAGCCAAACTTATACCTACAGTTCGCGCGCGACTTGAATGCAGAGTAAATGTATGTGTCATATATTTACTCTGCATTCAACTCGCGCGCGAACTATATGTTAGCCGAGGTAAGTAACTGCCAGCCCTCCGGTCACCTGTGGACTCTGTGAGACGAGAAGATAGATCCTTAAAAATTCAAAATTCAAAATTCAAATGTTTTTTATTCAAATAAGCTTTTACAAGCGCTTTTGAATCGTTATAATATGAATCTACCGCTGGTTCGGAATGCCATTCCTACCGAGAAGAGCCAGCAAGAAACTCGGTGGTTGCTCTTTTCCATCAAAACTTACAATCATCATAATGATACAAGTAACTGCAGTCCCACGCATAGCTGGAGCGAATCAAATCCACGCTTTTTTTTTATCATTTACGTAATCTTCGATTGTATAGTAAGCTTTTTTCACAAGCACACAATACTCAATACACGCCAAGACTGGTAGACAGAGGCAGCCCCATTTCCGACGGTGGCACCCGTTCACGAGCATGACGCATGATCCAGCCATTGCTTCGCTCAACCATATTTGAGGGAACGTAACAACTTAAAAACGGATCTAGCCTCTTCGCCCCACGACCCCAGGGTTTCAACACCAAATAATTTTCATTAGAGTTAGGTACTAATTTTATCTTTACTTACTATATTTTCGTCCCCTTGCTAGCATTTTTCTTCTGATTAATAAAGGACACATCGTATGAACACAAAATTAAATCTATAGGTAAGTACCTACTTTAGTCCTTTCCTACTTCGCTATTCAGTTTTAACTACATTTTCTAGTTGTAAGATTTTCTTTTATAAATATAAATAAAATAATAAATAGCCGGTCTACGTCATTGCATTGTTCGGTGAATGATATCACTATTATTATTCTTAAATCTTATTTATAACTAGCTGATGCCCGCGACTTCGTCCGCGTGGATTGAGGTTTTTTGATTCCCGCGGGAACTTAAACGACAAGGAAGCTTGTCAATGATTTGCTCTAATGGCTCTGATAGTTCCTTAGTTAGCATGATTTGTGAGATGGTGATAATAAAAAAAAACCCCGGCTGAGTTTGTTGTGGGCTCTTCTCAGACAAGGGCGCGTTTGGAACCCTCGTAGCTTTAGTTTTAAGATACCGTAACTGATTATCACCATGATGTTTTATAAGTAAGTAATTTTTAACGTCAATACTTGTACCTACCCATAGTGTACCTATATTGAATAAATGATTTGATTGATTGATTGATTGAACTCTTTTATTTTCCGAGATAAAAAGATTCCAGACTATAATCTAGCTCTGTGCCAAACTTCATCCAGATCTGTTCTGGAATAAGAATTTCTCAAAATTTTATCCCCCCCCTGGACCTCCTTGGCGAAGTGTTAAACGCTGTTGTCTTAACGTTGAAGGTCCCGGGTTCGATTCCCGGCAGGGTCAATTTGATTTTCCCTGGTGACTAGTTACCACCCTACCGGCAAAGACGTGCCGCCAAGCGATTTAGCGTTCCGGTACGATGCCGTGTAGAAACCGAATAGAGTAATAATAATAATAGTGGGTAGTAATAATAATAGAGTAGTAAAAATAATAGAGTAGTAATAATAATAGAGTAGTAATAATAATAGTGGGTTTAATATAATTGCCATGCCCCTAACAGGTTAGCCCGCTACCATCTTAGACTGACCATCAGGTGAGATCATAGTCAAAGGCTAACCTGTATTGAAAAAAAAATTGGCAGTCATAGGGACTGCCGATAAAAGTGAAAACGAATATTTAAAATAATTGAAAAAAAAAATTCTTTCCAAAAAACCGACTTCCAAAGCCACTGTAGGTAAAGTAATAGTAGATTGTTCATCAAGGGACTAAAATGAGCCATTTCATACGAGATGTTTAGCTAGCATAAGTGTCCTCTATCCTCTGGTAACTGTGAAGTATCAGTGATAAAGGACTTCACAAAAATTTGATAAGATCCGGTGAGATCGTTTAATTTCCTATATTTATATGTTGTGATTGGCACAATGGTTATACTTGTGTTAGAACAACAGAAGTAAGCGCGGTGCAATTACATACAGCGCCATCTTTTGACGAATGTGAAATAAATTGTTGACCGAGCGAAGCGAAGGTCTCTGAGTCTACTTGAGTGAATTTGCACTTGTCTGTCCGTCCGTCTGTCAGAGCCTTATAGCTTCTGAATTACTGAACGTAATTACTTCAAATTTAAATATAATATGTAAACCGATGGCCTCCCGCCGAATATGGCTTAAAATAGTAGATTGTTCATCAAGGATTGTTCATCACTAAAATGAGCCATACGCTCGGTAAAGCTATAGTGTCGAGTAGAATGGCTTTTAGTCCCGTGGTAAACACTCTACTTTTCACTTCGATTGCGAGAAAATATAATAAATAACGATTTTTAATTTATTTTTTGCCATTCTATTGTTACATTTTAATAGTAGGAGTAAGATCTTTATTTTTACTTAATGATATTAACAAAATATAAATAATCACATTCACTTTACCCTATGCCTTCACCTTGTATTACGTATTGTGCATCGAAAACCGAAATGGAATAAATAAACATCCCTTTACATAAATGTATTAATTACAATAAAAATATTAAAGATTTCGCGGCAATCCGCAATACCAACTTTATTTTTCTCCTTATTGATAACAAGAAGGAATTAAAAAAAAAACCGGCAAAGTGCGAGTCGGACTCGCGCACCGAGGGTTCCGTACAAACTTGTAGCAAGTTTTACGATTAATGAATTTAATGAACCGCAAAACTAACTTTGTTTGTAGAGGTTTTCTGTTAATATCAAAAAAACTATGCTAGTTAGAGCATTGGCTATAGTTTTCCTGTAAAATATACATAAATTCCTATTGACCATAATTATTTCAGATTTTTCGATTGGTAAACTCCGGAGATAAGGGGGGGGGAACGGTATTTTTTTTTACTTTTTCCCCGATAAATCAAAAACTATCATGACTAAAAATAATTAAAAATCTGTTTTAGAATGTACAAAGTAAACCCTTTCATATGATACCCCACACAGTACAGTTATCTCACTTTTAAATTTCAACCCTCTGATTTTCCCCCCTTTTTAAATAAGAACAAAAATAATTTCCAATTTTTTTTAATTCCAGTGTCTTTGGGCCACTAATATACACAACTATTCCAAATTTCATGTCGATAGCTTCGGTAGTTACTGAAATAATCGAGTGTGACGGACGGACAGACAGACAGACAGACAGACAGACAGACGGAGAAAGTCGCACCATAAGGGTTCCATTTTTACCATTTTGGTACGGAACCCTAAAAAAATACATTAAGAACCATAGACATTGAGCTGTACGCACGTACGTGTAGGTGACGATGGGTAACATTAGCTCATTGACGCATACTTACATTCAACAAAGGATTGCGTGCAAATTATTTCAAAAATGGAACATAAAAAAAGTCCTAGATGTACGGTACTGCTTATAAGACATTAGAGTGATAGAATTTTGTATTATAAAAATTCTGCTAGTTTCATTCGTTACGCCCCTATCACCCCTCCGCTTTGCTTTGTCTAGATGCCTTCGTTGAACGACTGGTAGGAAAGAACGTATCTTATTAGACTGTGGGTATGTTCCGAAATACACTGAGAGCACTGTAAGGTGTGACGTCAGTTTAGTACACTGTGAAGCCGTTCCTTTATAGTTAGGTATACTGGTTACTGCTTAAAACGGAACGCAGTCAGCACTGAAAGCACCTTACCTCGAAAACGCCAGTGCTCACAGTACAAAAATGGCGACGATTTATGACGTCATATATTTCCCTTGGATACTACGGCAGTTTACTGTCAGTCCATAACGGAACGAATTTCTCCACAGTAAGAGCACTGAACAGTGCTCGCAGTGTATATCGGAATACACCCTGTGTCTGTGACATTCGTTTGGGCTGTTGATATTAACCATAGACTATAATTTTTTACTGCCCATTTACTACTCGCCAGCAATTATTAAAAAAAATTTACTTTAATCCCTAGACCCTAAATGCTAACTTTAGTCCGCCTACGCTAAGCTTCTTTTTAGAGCATGAGAGGTGAAAAAAATTAATTTTGATTTCTAGACACTATGTTGAAGTCGGGCGAGCCTGACGCGTCAACTTTGCCTATCTTTGTTATACTCGACCGACTTCAACATAGTGTGTAGAAATCAAAATTATTTTTTACTTTACAGTGGCTTTGGAAGTCGGTTTTTTGGAAAGAATTTTTATTTTTAACTTTTTAGTTTACTCTAAATCCGCACGGCTTAGGAGTGCAGTACCCTGCAGCATCAGAGTTGAGGAGTTGGGACATGGGTTTAAAGTATGAAGTCGTTGCTTGACACCTACAATATGAATTCAACATAAAAAATCCTAAATCGCTATTTTTCAGGAGTTCTGTACCCTGAAGCATCAGGGTTGAGGAGTTGGGACTCAGAGTTGAATCGTATACACTTGCTACCTACTATATGAATTCACCATCGAAATTTCCTAACTCCCTAGTTTTGAGGATTTCATGTAGTATGGTACACCTACAGCATCAGGATTGAGGATTTGGAGTCAGAATTTTTTATGGGACCACCTCGGGAGCTTCCTCTAACCAATGAAAAAAAAATTTTTCAAATCGGTTAAGAAACCACGGAGATATGCATTAAAAAAAAAAAAAAACATACGCGCCGAATTGAGAACCTCCTCCTTTTTTGGAAGTCGGTTAAAAATATTAAAATATAAACCTTAAAACTAAGCTTTTAAAGTTTAATTACGAATGTAGTATATTTATATTTAAGACCTTTTGTCTTCGTAGCAACGCGAGCATGTCGGTGTTCGCGAGCATGTCGGTGACGCGAATCCACAAGTTTACCCCCTACCAAAAAGTGCTCAACGCGGCTAAAGAAGTTTTCACTTCAAAAATCTACATACCCATATTAGCCACCGACGATCACTTCCTCACAATGCCATATTGCAAAAGAAAAGTAATTGCTTCACAATAAATAATTAGCGAATAATCGATTTTAATCACTATTAAAATACTTACTTACCTCACTAGATACTAAGGTATATATTATAACTAGTATGGCGCGTGGCTGCGCGGCCCGCTGAAGCGGACCGCGTAATGGACCGCGCGGTCCACTATCTACTTACTCGCTGTCCTGCTATCCTGCCCCCCGATTATGTAAGAATGGCCGATCAAATCGTCAAAGTTCGGCATCAAAGTAAAATAAACCATAACAGCATTAAATTAGAGCTCAATTTCGAAACACGAAATTGAGCTCTAATTCAATGCTGTTATGGTTTATTTTACTTTGACGCCGAACTTTTACGATTTGATCGACAATTCTTACATAATCAGGCAGCTGGTATACTGTCTACGTGTTCTGATCTGAACAACACACTGCTATGCTAGTGAGCACAGTGGAAGCGCCAGCACGCCAAGCGTAAGACGTAAAAGAAAATTCTCATAAAGGAAAAACATAAAACAAAGACCACCAACCCCCGCTCCTCCCTTTTTGTGTGAGCAGCCCCTAAGTAGGTACCTATCTTTAATACCCTGACCGTGCTCCTCACCCATCATCCGAACCTTCGATCATCATCTCTCTCCATATTTTTTTCTCCGAACCATTCGTCAAAATGAGATTTCTTCCATAAAAACAAATCTTGAAAAGGAACCGTAGCCTCTTCAATATTCGCCATACATTTTCTATGGAAAATAAATTCCGCCATCTTGAATTTTTTTCTTGTTCATCAAGTAGACCTTCATGTTCTGATCATCTTTTGCCAAGAAACCACTCTTCCATCTTTTATACTCTCCGTGATAGACATCGACGAAATTTGTATGGCGGCCATCTTAAATCCGCCATTTTGAATTTTTTTTCAGCTCACTGTCAATTGGATGAAGTTTCGAGTGACATTTGGTCGAGCACCCCCCACCTATCTTCAATACCCTTTTCTATGGAAAAATAAATTCCGCCATCTTGAATTTTTTTCCTGTTCATCAAGTAGACCCTCATGTCCTGATCATCTTTTGCCAAGAAACCACTCTTCCATCTTTTATACTCTCCGAGATAGGCACCGTCGAAATTTGTATGGCGGCCATCTTAAATCCGCCATTTTGAAATTTTTTTCAGCTAACTGTCAATTGGATGAAGTTTCGAGTGACATTTGGTCGAGCACCCCCCACCTATCTTCGATACCCTGGCTGGTGCTCTTCATCCGTCTTCGAAATCCTCAATCATCAGCTCTCTCCGTATTTTTCCTCCGAATGAATTTTTGTCTTCTATACGAAACGATGAGTGAAAAAAAATATTTTCATACAAAATTTTACAGGAGAGGTGATCAATGAGTCAGTCAGTCAGCACGAGCAGCTATATATATATTAACTAGTATGGCGCGTGGTTGCGCGGCCCGCTGCAGCGGACCGCGTAGTGGACCGCGTGGTCCACTGTCTACTTACTCGCTGTCCTACTATCCTGCCCCCCGATTATGTAAGAATGGCCGATCAAATCGTCAAAGTTCGGCGTCAAAGTAAAATAAACCACAACAGCATTAAATTAAAGCTCAATTTCGAAACACGAAATTGAGCTCTAATTCAATGCTGTTATGGTTTATTTTACTTTGACGCCGAACTTTTACGATTTCATCGACAATTCTTACACAATCGGGCAGCTGGTTTACTGTCTACGTGTTCTGATCTGAACAACACACTGCTATGCTAGTGAGCACAGAGGAAGCGCCAGCACGCCAAGCGTCCGACGTAAAAGAAAATTCTCATAAAGGAAAAACATAAAACAAAGACCACCAACCCCCGCCCCTCCCTTTTTGTTTGAGCAGCCCCTAAGTAGGTACCTATCTTTAATACCCTGACCGTGCTCCTCACCCATCATCCGAACCTTCGATCATCATCTCTCTCCATATTTTTTTCTCCGAACCATTCGTCAAAATGAGATTTCTTCCATAAAAACAAATCTTGAAAAGGAACCGTAGCCTCTACAATATTCGCCATACATTTTCTATGGAAAATAAATTCCACCATCTTGAATTTTTTTCCTGTTCATCAAGTAGACCTTCATGTTCTGATCATCTTTTGCCAAGAAACCACTCTTCCATCTTTTATACTCTCCGAGATAGACACCGACGAAATTTGTATGGAGGCCATCTTAAATCCGCCATTTTGAATTTTTTTTCACTCACTGTCAATTGGATGAAGTTTCGAGTGACATTTGGTCGAGCACTCCCCACCTATCTTCAATACCCTTTTCTATGGAAAAATAAATTCCGCCATCTTGAATTTTTTTCCTTTTCACCAGGTAGACCTTCATGTCTTGATCATATTTTGCCAAGAAACTACTCTTCCATCTTTTATACTCTCTGAGATAGACAACGGCGAAATTTGTATGGCGGCCATCTTAAATCCGCCATTTTGAATTTTTTTTCGGCTCACTGACAATTGGATGAAGTTTCGAGTGACATTTGGTCGAGCACCCCCCACCTATCTTCGATACCCTGGCCGGTGCTCTTCATCCGTCTTCGAAATCCTCAATCATCAGCTCTCTCCGTATTTTTCCTCTGAATGAATTTTTGTCTTTTATACGAAACGATGAGTGAAAATAAAAATTTTCATACAAAATTTTACAGGAGAGGTGATCAATGAGTCAGTCAGTCAGCACGAGCAGCTATATATATATTAACTAGTATGGCGCGTGGCTGCGCGGCCCGCTGAAGCGGACCGCGTAATGGACCGCGCGGTCCACTGTCTACTTACTCGCTGTCCTACTATCCTGCCCCCCGATTATGTAAGAATGGCCGATCAAATCGTCGAAGTTCGGCGTCAAAGTAAAATAAACCATAACATCATTAAATTAGAGCTCAATTTCGAAACACGAAATTGAGCTCTAATTCAAAGCTGTTATGGTTTATTTTACTTTGACGCCGAACTTTTACGATTTGATCGACAATTCTTACATAATCGGGCAGCTGGTTTACTGTCTACGTGTTATCTGAACAACACACTGCTATGCTAGTGAGCACAGTGGAAGCACGCCAAGCGTCCGACGTAAAAGAAAATTCTCATAAAGGAAAAACATAAAACAAAGACCACCAACCCCCGCCCCTCCCTTTTTGTTTGAGCAGCCCCTAAGTAGGTACCTATCTTTAATACCCTGACCGTGCTCCTCACCCATCATCCGAACCTTCGATCATCATCTCTCTCCATATTTTTTTCTCCGAACCATTCGTCAAAATGAGATTTCTTCCACAAAAACAAATCATGAAAAGGAACCGTAGTCTTGCATAGTTCTACACTTGTAGCCTCTTCAATATTCGCCATATATTTTCTATGGAAAAATAAATTCCGCCATCTTGAATTGTTTTTCCTGTTCATCAAGTAGACCCTCATGTCCTGATCATCTTTTGCCAAGAAACCACTCTTCCATCTTTTATACTCTCCGAGATAGACACCGTCGAAATTTGTATGGCGGCCATCTTAAATCCGCCATTTTGAATTTTTTTTCAGCTCACTGTCAATTGGATGAAGTTTCGAGTGACATTTGGTCGAGCACCCCCCACCTATCTTCAATACCCTTTTCTATGGAAAAATAAATTCCGCCATCTTGAATTTTTTTCCTGTTCATCAAGTAAACCCTCATGTCCTGATCATCTTTTGCCGAGAAACCACTCTTCCATCTTTTATACTCTCCGAGATAGACACCGTCGAAATTTGTATGGCGGCCATCTTAAATCCGCCATTTTGAATTTTTTTTCAGCTCACTGTCAATTGGATGAAGTTTCGAGTGACATTTGGTCGAGCACCCCCCACCTATCTTCGATACCCTGGCTGGTGCTCTTCATCCGTCTTCGAAATCCTCAATCATCAGCTCTCTCCGTATTTTTCCTCCGAATGAATTTTTGCCTTCTATACGAAACGATGAGTAAAAAAAAAATTTTTCATACAAAATTTTACAGGAGAGGTGATCAATGAGTCAGTCAGTCAGCACGAGCAGCTATATATATATTAACTAGTATGGCGCGTGGCTGCGCGGCCCGCTAAAGCGGACCGCGTAGTGGAGCGCGTGGTCCACTGTCTACTTACTCGCTGTCCTACTATCCTGCCCCCCGATTATGTAAGAATGGCCGATCAAATCGTAAAAGTTCGGCGTCAAAGTAAAATAAACCATAACAGCATTAAATTAGAGCTCAATTTCGAAAAACGAAATTGAGCTCTAATTCAATGCTGTTATGGTTTATTTTACTTTGACGCCGAACTTTAACGATTTGATCGACAATTCTTACATAATTTGGTAGTTATTTACTGTCTACGTGTTCTGATCTGAACAACACACTGCTATGTTAGTGAGCACAGTGGAAGCGCCAGCACGCCAAGCGTCCGACGTAAAAGAATATTCTCATAAAGGAAAAACATAAAACAAAGACCACCAGGCACCAACCCCCCGCCCCTCCCTTTTTGTTTGAGCAGCCCCTAAGTAGGTACCTATTTTTAATACCCTGAGTGTGCTCCTCACCCATCATCCGAACCTTCGATCATCATCTCTCTCCATATTTTTTCTCCGAACCATTCGTCAAAATGAGAATTCTTCCATAAAACCAAATCTTGAAATGGAACCGTAGTCTTGCATAGTTCTACACTTGGAGCCTCTTCAATATTCGCCATACATTTTCTATGGAAAATAAATTCCGCCATCTTGAATTTTTTTCCTGTTCATCAAGTAGACCTTCATGTTCTGATCATCTTTTGCCAAGAGACCACTCTTCCATCTTTTATACTCTCCGAGATAGACACCGTCGAAATTTGTATGGCGGCCATCTTAAATCCGCCATTTTGAATTTTTTTCAGCTCACTGTCAATTGGATGAAGTTTCGAGTGACATTTGTTCGAGCACCCCCCACCTATCTTCAATACCCTCTTCTATGGAAAAATAAATTCCGCCATCTTGAATTTTTTTCCTGTTCATCAAGTAGACCCTCGTGTCCTGATCATCTTTTGCCAAGAAACCACTCTTCCATCTTTTATACTCTCCGAGATAGACACCGTCGAAATTTGTATGGCGGCCATCTTAAATCCGCCATTTTGATTTTTTTTTCAGCTCACTGTCAATTGGATGAAGTTTCGAGTGACATTTGGTCGAGCACCCCCCACCTATCTTCGATACCCTGGCTGGTGCTCTTCATCCGTCTTCGAAATCCTCAATCATCAGCTCTCTCTGTATTTTTCCTCTTAATGAATTTTTGTCTTCTATACGAAACGATAAGTGAAAAAAAAAATGTTCATACAAAATTTTACAGGAGAGGTGATCAATCAGTCAGTCAGTCAGCACGAGCAGCTATATATATATTAATAATGATATATAATTTAGAATACCTATCTATACTAATAAAAGAGGTAAAGTTTGTGAGGTTGTAGGGGGTAATCTCTGGATGTACTGAACCGATTTTGAAAATTCTGGTACCAATAGAAAGCCACATTATTTGTTAGTGTTATAGGGTACATATTAACCCGAAAAACTGAGTAGGTACTAAATTAATTAAGTGAGAAATTCTCAGTACTAGCCCGGAGTTAGGAAGTTGGCGGTGTTTCACCCCCGTGCCTCGGAGAGCATTAAGCCGTCGGTCCTGCGCCTGATCTCTCTCCGGTCGTGTCGGATTTTCCGTCCCATCGGGCTATGAGAGTAAAGGAACAGAGAGTGCACCTGTGTATGCGCACACACTTGTGCACTATAATTATATCTCCCGCGCAGATGGCTAATCTCTCGGGAGATTGGCCGCCGTGGCCGAAATTCGGTCGGGAGGACATTATTAACCCGAAAAATTAGGGAGTTCCCGTGGGAATTTCATGAACGCGGACGAAGTAGCGGGCAACTGCTAGTATGAAATAAAAGAAGAACCAACGATGACGATAATATGGAGGATTATCGAAGGCGGGTTTTAACTTTTAAAGTTTTTTAAACCTTTTTAACTTGTTATAAAGTAATTTATCTGTATTGGATACTTAGATTTTAGTATTGTTGCTTGTTTATTTAAGAAAATGGGATCCCGCAGTCCAAACAAGACCACGTGTAGCATAACAATGGCGGATCGAAATACTGTGACGTCATACGTGAAATTTGTCTATTGTTAGGTAATTAGTCACGACTCACGATGACTCACACGTAATGTTAGAATTATTGACTTTGGAGGTGGTACTAGATGGTAAGTTTGACGACCTCCCAACTGGCTTCCAAGTCCAAAAAGTAAGAAAAAAAAATTTGAGTTGTGGCTTCGGCCGTGGTTCCTCTATCTAGGTGGGTATCTAGGGTACCTACATTATAATAATTTTCAAAATCGGTTTAGTAGATCCAGAGATTACCCCCTACAACCTCACAAACTTTACCTCTTTATAATACTAGTGGTTCGCCCCGAACTGAGACCTCGCGGTATACATAAACTTGTACAGAGCGCCATCTATTGACATCATTGTGAAGTTCTGTTAAAAATATTGAAGCTCATTAAAAATTAAATAATTTCGTTTCCTTATAATATTTATCTAATTTTAGTAAGTATTTGTTGTTCAAGTACAGGATATCATTCAATTAATTGATAAGTTTCAGGCTCAGCCTTTCAGAAAATTGAGAGTTCTGAAGTCAACTTTGGACGTTAGAAAATCGCCACTTTGAAAGCCCCCCATTTCGTCAATTTTAGGGAAAAAATTAAAAAAAATATATTTTTGAACTCCATTCCTAATTATCTTTAAAATGATATACCGCAACTCTATGTAACGCTATAAAAAATATTTTACTTCGCATTCGCTTCTATGAGAGCCCCCCTGAAATAAAGATTTTTATAACTTTTTAAGCCATATTCGGCGGGAGGCCATCGGTTTACTTAATTGTGAAGAATGAACACGTATTCATACATAATTTTACATTCATTGTTTAATTTAAAATTATGTATGAATCACAACTTAGTATCGTAAAAATACTGTTAACCGTGTTCATTCTTCACATAATATTATAATATTTAAATTTGAAGTAATTACGTTCAGTAATTCAGAAGCTATAAGGCTCTGACAGACGGACGGACAGACAAGTGCAAATTCACTCAAGTAGACTCAGAGACCTTCGCTTCGCTCGGTCAACAATTTATTTCACATTCGTCAAAAGATGGCGCTGTATGTAATTGCACCGCGCTTACTTCTGTTGTTCTAACACAAGTATAACCATTGTGCCAATCACAACATATAAATATAGGAAATTAAACGATCTCACCGGATCTTATCAAATTTTTGTGAAGTCCTTTATCACTGATACTTCACAGTTACCAGAGGATAGAGGACACTTAACTACAAAAATCGGTAAGCTATGAGTATGTTCCGATATACACTGCGAGCACTGTAAGGTGTGACGGCAATTTAGTATACTGCTAAGCCGTTCCTTTAGTGTACGGGCACGAAACTAGCGGTAGCTGGGCGACGGCGGTAGCGGGGCGATGCGACTAGTCGGAGAGCTGGCGACAAATTTCGGGGACAATTTGAAAGAGGTCTGGTAATACTTTATAACCGACAAAACTGTCTGGGATTTATTTTTTCTAATTCTATAAGTATAAAATGTAAATATAAAAAAATCAAGTTGCCAAAAAAATGTTTTACCCGATTTTTTTTGAAAATGTTATATGCTGCGCAGTTGCGAAATAACCGCAAACGCTCTACCAGACTGGCAGAACTGGATTCGCCAATGAACGAAATTATATTTTTCCACAATTTCTGCTCGCCTAAAGGACCTTCCCGAAATTTGTCACCAGCTCTCGGTTTCCATCGCTGTCGCCGTCTCGTTTCGTGCGCGCCCCCATATAGTTAACTATACTGGCAGCCAGCACTGAGAGCACCTTACCTCGAAAACGCCAGTGCTTACAGTACAAAAATGGCGACGATTTATGACGTTATACATTTCCCTAGGATACTGCGGCAGTATACTGTCAGTCCATAACGGAACGAATTTCTCTCCAGTAAGAGCACTGAACAGTGCTCGCAGTGTTTATCGGTTTTGGCCTGGTGGGAGGCTTCGGCCGTGGCTAGTTACCACCCTACCGGCAAAGACGTGCCGCCAAGCAATTTAGCATTCCGGTAAGATTCCGTGTAGAAACCGAATAGGGGTATGGGTTTAATGTAACTGCCATCCCCTAACAGGTTAGCCCGCTACCATCTTAGACTGCATCGAATCACTTACCATCAGGTGAGATCGCAGTCAAGGACTAACTTGTAGTCGATAAAAAAAAAGTATACTGAGGTGCATGCACGTTCCGTGTTCTGCGAGGGCCAACATTATGTGTGAACATACTCCTTCCTATAACTTCCTTTATCATGATTAGGCATTTTACAGCTGCGGCCCCGAATCTGTTTAACAATCTAAAATTTAACCTTTTTTTTTTATCCACTACAAGTTAGCCCTTGGCTGCGATCCCACCTGATGGTAAGTGATGATGCAGTCTAAGATGGCAGCGGGCTAACCTGTTAGGGGCATGACAGTTATATTAAACCCATACCCCTATTCGGTTTCTACGCGGCATCGTACCGGAACGCTAAACCGCTTGGCGGCACGTCCCTGCCGGTAGGGTGGTAACTAGCCACGGCCGAAGCCTCCCACCAGGCCCTACCAGGGAAAATTCAGAAATTATAAATTTCCAAATCCTGCCGGGGATCGAACCCGGGACCTCCGCATGTTAAGGCAATAGCGCTCAACACTGCGCCATGGAGGTCGTCAAACCAATTTTAAACATGCCTATACACAAATTTAAGAAATCCATTAAAAGTATGCTCCTGAAAAAAGCTTATTATACTGTTGAAGATTATGTAAATGATAGAGGAGCTTGTATTTGTTCGCTCCAGCAATGCTAAGGACAGCGGTTACTTATGTACACATTGATATAATAATAATTGTAAATGAATTATTTAAAAAGAGCAACCACCGAGTTTCTTGCTGGTTCTTGTCGGTAGGAATGTCATTCCGAACCAGTGGTAGATTCACTTGACGATTCAAAAGTACTTGTAAAAGTTTATTTGAATAGAAAACATTTGAATTTGAATTTATATGCCCAGCACCCATAAAGAATAAACTAAACTCTAACATAAAGAAATTTCTCATAGAATGCTCATCTTCAGGATTTAAATGCCTTTAAGACAAGATCTGTTGAAATAAGTTATAATAATAATAGAACATCATATCCTGAAATTTTTGTTTAATCAATCGAACTACCTGTAGTTTAAACTCAGTGGGTACTTATCTTACATAACACTATTGCACAAACTATTCTTAATTCTTTTATATCTTTAAAAACTTTGTGAAACTCATTGAAAAATGTTTATTATACTTATTTAAAATATATGTGTATGTATTAAATAATTATTAGATGTATTTAGTCAAATAGTTAATTAAACTAAGTATAAACCTAATGCGAGTTTAATTAAAATCTAAAGTTAAAACTTTTTTGTCCGTCACTTTTACTTGGTCTGCAAAATTGTGCTGTACCTAATTTTAGATTTTTTTAATGGAAATAAATAAATAAAATAAATAAATATAACGCCATCGTTATTTCGTGTTTTATTTCACATTCGTCACAAGATGGCGCTGTATGTAATTGCACCGCGCTAACTTCTGTTGTTCTAACACAAGTATAACCGTTGGCAGAATCGGGTACAACACACATGTATATATGGATAAATCTCACCAGATTTAAAATTTTTGTAAAGTCCTTTATCACTGATACTTCATAGTTACCAGAGGATAAAGGACGCATAACTACAAAAATCGTTAAGCTATCAATAGTTCAAAGCTTCCCCCCCGATTATGTAAGAATGGCCGATCAAAACGTTAAAGTTCGGCGTCAAAGTAAAAGAAACCATAAAGGCATTAAATTAGAGCTCAATTTCGTGTATCCATTCTTATACGTTAGAGTATCGTACATACCTAAACGTATAAGAATGGGTACCCACGAAATTGAGCTCTAAATTCTCAGTACTAGCCCGGAGTACGGAAGTTGGCGGTGTTTCACCCGCGTGCCTACGAGAGCACGTTAAGCCGTCGTTCCCGGTTATTACCACTAACACGATAATAGTCGTTAAAGCCCGCCAACCCGCATTGGAGCAGCGTGGTGGGTCTAAGCTCTAATTTCCTCTCTCCTATGAGAGTGGAGGCCTATGCTCAGCAGTGGGACGTTAACGGGCTGTAGTGGTAGTGGTGAATTTGAATAAACTATACATAATACCCGGATAATCTCACGTGTTCTGTCGGAAAAATGCCCGACTAGTTTCGAACCCGTTCGGGGCCCTTAATTATTTTAAAAACCCTTAATTAAACGTTAAAATTTGAATAAAAACTACAATACACATTTTTTAAGCAATTTAATCATCAATCATCATCATCATCATCGTCGTCATCATCGTCATCACCCTGGGCCTTCAGTTTCGCCTGCAGTTCGGTGGCCGGGTTGAAAACCCCGCTGGTTTGCGCGTTGCATATGAAACATCGGGTCGATTTCTTGTAGTTTGCGAGAGCGCATTTCTCGCAGAAGTAATGTTTACATCTGCAACAATAAAACAAGTACTTTTTCATAATACCTATTCGAAAAACGAATATTGGCTTCAGAGGATAGCGGGAGCAAAATTTAATTTTTAGGCCCATAGGACTTTTCAATTCTCTGTTCTGATTGGTCCGCGTTCGTGCTTTAGAATACTGCGTTAATAATGTCTATACATAGAAGGTTGATAGGAGTATCTTCTGGTCCGCGTTCGTGCTTCTGATTGGTGCTTAAACGTATAGGTAATGTCCATACATAGTAGGTTGATACTCCTAGCTTCGTAATGATGAAAAATAGTGTGAGTCACTCGGGGCCAAATTTTCCCCCATACGCGCTAAAAAATCCTCACCTCGTGACTATGGGGTCTGTGAAACTGTTTCTACATATGAAGCACTTGAAGGGCAGTTCTTCGTCGTTGTGTATTTCATAGTCGGAGTCTCCCCCTCCCCCCTCGCGGGGCTGAATCTCCTCCCTCTGTAAACGCTCTTCAACTGTGTTTTTACTAGACAGCAGTCGACTAGTCGAGCGGTAACAGATCCGCCGCACGCCGACTGCGAGTCGCGTGGAGTATTGCTGTCTTAGAGCATCCAATTGAAATATTTTCATTTTTGTGCCGCACTCCTAACAGGTTGACCCGCTACCATGTTAAACTGCATCATCACTTACCATCAGGTGAGGTCGCAGTCAAGGGCTGGCTTGTAGTGGAATAAAAATGAAAAAATAATGGTTGTCTGTAAAGTCGGTTTACGGACGATAGTTTTACGTGATAACTAGAAGTTCTCGAAGAAGCTCGCGTGACGGCGTTCCAGTGGCATAACTATTGGAACTGCTAGCTCTGACGTCACGCGAGAAGAGAGATAAATGTGTCACAAGCCAACGCTTGGGCCGATCGTGCCTCTCTATCGCTTGTTCCGCGCTCTCACTTGCACGCTCAGGCTCAGGCGGAACGTGACACGTTTTCGTGCGTGCAGCCGGTGTTCATCGATTTATAAGACACTAGATGATTCCCACGACTTGGTCCGCGTGGACTAAGTTTTTTTGATTCCCGCGGGAACTCCTTAATTTTCCGGGATAGCCTATGTCCTTCCCCGGGATATAACCTACCTCTATACCAAATTTCAGCAAAATCGGTTGAAAAGATGGGCCGGGAAAGCGTAGCAGACAGACAGACAGACAGACAGACAGACAGACAGACAGACAGACAGACAGACAGACAGACAGACAGACAGACAGACAGACAGACAGACAGACAGATACACTTTCGCATTTATAATATTAGTATGGATTATAATATTAGTATGGATTATCACGTCAAAAAAAAATCCTCACCTGGTGACTATGGGGTCTGTAAAACTGTTTCTACATATGAAGCACTTGAAGGGCAGTTCTTCGTCGCTGTGTATCTCATAGTCGGAGTCTCCCCCTCCCCCCTCGCGGGGCTGTATCTCCTCCCTCTCTAGTTGCCAGCCGTGTTTATAGTCCGATCTGTCGTGGAGGAATTTGCAGGAATCTGGAATTAAATTTAAAAAAAAAAACAGTAAACTGATTAAACATAAAGCTTAGAATAACTACCTATAGAAGGTATGTTTCCAAACAACGCCTTCTCAAAACGTAAGCTACAAATTCGCTATGTGTGCTGTGTTTACTTGCCTCGTAAACGCAAACATAATGTTGCCAGTTTAAATTTTTTCCCCCTAATAGTTGGGTAAGTAATTGGTTAGTTTGTTTGTAGCATTGTAGCTTCTAAAACTAAGTTAACCAGCTTTTTTCGGACTGTGCGAGCGTCGTACGATGCCATTTATGGCACTAATTAAACGGCTTACATTTCGCGAGTGTACTAGGTTTCTATAGGTAGTTATTCTAAGACATAAAGTTATTAATTCTGAAGGTAATAGCTGATAGACAGGACAAAGCTTTCAAAGCATACTGGATGTCAGCTTTAGTTTGTAAGTGAATTAATTAGATTAACTACCATAGAATGTCATAGTAACTTTGATTACTATATATATAATCAAAGCGTAGTAACACATATTATTATTATTTACTAGTACCGGAGTACAAGTGGTGCCATCTAGGTGGCACAAAGTAAACTAAATTATAAAATAAAATAAAATAAAAATAGCCTTTATTTCGAAACAAAAATTTGTCATTACATAATATTTCTCAAACGCTCAAGTACATACTGCAAAAAGCAAAATGCAAACGACTGCTAATGACCACCGTCGTACGAAGGAAGATTGCATTTTTCGGGTACCTGCAAGTGGGAACCCACCCAGTCCTTCCGCATAACTTGTAGTAGCATTAAAAATAAAACCGGCCAAGTGCGAGTCGGACTCGCGCACCGAGGGTACCGTACAAATCTGTAGTAAGTTTTACGATTTATGACGTATTAAAAACAAGACGAAATGAACCGCAAAACTAACTTTGTTTGTAGAGGTTTATTGTTAATATCAAAAAAACTATGCTAGTTAGAGCGTTTGTTTTATTTTTCCTGTAAAATATACATAAGCTTCTATTGATCATAATTATTTCAGATTTTTCAATTGGTAAACTTCGGAGATAAGGGGGGGGAACGGTATTTTTTTCGACATTTTGCCCAATAAATCAAAAACTATTATGCATAAAAATAAACAAAAATCTGTTTTTGAATGTAGAAGTAAAGCCCTTTCATATGATATCCCACTCAGTATAGTTATCATACTTTGAAATTTCAAACCCCCAATTTTCCCCCTTTTTTAATTAAACTAAAAATAATTTTCGATTTTTTTTTATTTTAATGATGTTAGGCCACTATTATACACAACTATTCCAAATTTCATGTCGATAGCTTTAATAGTTACTGAAATAATCGACTGTGACAGACGGACGGACGGACAGACGGACGGACGGACGGAGAAAGTCGCACCATAAGGGTTCCATTTTTACCATTTTGGTACGGAACCCTAAAAACGTATATTAATGGCTTACCTCCAAAACCGCAGAACCCAGTTTCTTTATAATCTTTGCAAATGTCGGGTTGGTAGTCCCATCTGAAAAAAATAGATTTTTGAGATTGATTCTAAATACAGACAAGATACTTAACTACAGCGTAAGTAGTATAAGTAATACTAATTAGTAGTACTAATTAGTATTCTAGGCCAAGCTGCATTGTAGAGCTAATTTTGTGCTAGAATGACTGAATCTTACTAATCTATACAAATATTATAAATGCGAAAGTATGTCTGTCTGCTACGCTTTCACGGCCCAACTGCTCAACCGATTTTGATTTGTATCCCGGGGAAGGCATAGGCTACTTAATATACCGGAAAATTAAAGAGTTCCCGCGGGAACCAAAAACCTCAATCCACGCGGACGAAGTCGCGGGCATGAACTAGTAAATAATGACGATCTCTGTGGCACAGTGTTTAGCGCTGTTGCCTTAAAGTGCCCGGGTCCCGGGTTCGATCCCCGGCAGAATCATTTTGGGAATTTATAAAAATTCTTCTTAAAGGTTCTTTATTTAAAGGTTGTCTGGAGGAGATCACTTTTAGTGATAAGACCGCCTTTGCGCACTTATTTGTTTTTGTTTGTTCACTTTTTTGTTTCTTTTTAATGTTTTGTGTGGCAATAAAGTATTTATCTATCTATCTATAATTTCAGAATTTTTCCTGGTCTGTCCTGGACCCTGGTCGGAGGCTTTCGCCGTGGCGAGTTACCACCCTTCCTGCAAAGACATACCGCCAAACGGTTTTTTTTTTTTTTTTTTTTTTTTTTGTACCAAAAAGTTATACAATATGTAGAAAAACAGAAACATAGTGGACAAGGAAACACTTATCTCTATAAGAGATCTCTACCAGTGACCCTTGGCAGTGAGAAAGGTTGTGCAGGAAGAATGGGTACAACAAGATATGAGATAAGGGTACGATTTAGCGTTCCGGTACGATGCCGTGTAGAAACCGATTTAGGTGGGTTTAATATAACTGCCATGCCCCTAACAAGTAAACCCGCTACCATCTTCGTGTGAGATCTATAGAACCAACTTTGACTTTGCTGAGACTTAAGACATGGTTAAAACGAGACAGATTTATGTTACTCTCATATGTCCATCTCGTTTTAAGTAAGTCCATCTCGAGTAAAGTCTGAGCTAAGTCAAAGTACACTCTATAGATCTCAGCATTAGACTGCATCATCACTTAACATCAGCTGAGATCGCAGTCAAGGGCTAACTTGTAGTCAAATATAAATATTATAAATCTCAATCACGCCCCAACGGCTGAACGGATCTGGATGAAATTTGGCATAGAGATAGATTATAGTCTGGAATAACACATAGGCTACTTTTTATCCCGGAAAATTAAGGAGTTCCCGCGGGAAACGAAAAACTTCGATCCACGCGGACGAAGTCGCGGGCATCAGCTAGAGTAAATATTATAAAGGCGAAAGTTTGGATGGATGTATGGATGTATGGATGTTTGTTACTCAATCACGCCCCAACGGCTGAACGGATCTGGATGAAATTTGGCATAGAGGTAGATTATAGTCTGGAATAACACATAGGCTACTTTTTATCCCGGAAAATTAAGGAAATCCCGCGGCAACCGGAAAACCTCGATCCACGCGGACGAAGTCGCGGGCATCAGCTAGTGGATAATAAAACATACCTGACAGTAGCTCTCAAGTTAGCGGGCGCTCTGATAGGGCCTTTCCTCACAAGTCCTGAACTAGCATTTCCCGCGGCTGTGTCTTTCTTCTTATAATACTGGGCGTAGTTGTTTATACCTCTGTATACCTGAAAAAAATATATAATCATTACTACTATTACTATTAAGTACTACAATAGGGATAATGCCTATATCTATATTTTGTATACCTACAATCTAGCAAATAAAGGATTTATTTATTTACTATCAAAATAAATTATTTCTAACTGATTATTACTAGTGGTTCGCCCCGAACTGAGACCTCGCGGTATCCATAAACTTGTACAGAGCGCCATCTATTGACATCATTGTGAAATTCTGTTAAAAATACGGAAGCTCATTAAAAATTAAATAATTTCGTTTCCTTATAATATTTATCTAATTTTAGTATTTGTTGTTCAAGTACAGGATATCATTCAAAAAATTGATAAGTTTCAGGCTCAGCCTTTCAGAAAATTGAGAGTTCTGAGGTCGACTTTGGACGCTAGAAAATCTCCACTTTGAAAGCCCCCCATTTCGTCAATTTTAGGGAGAAAATTTAAAAAAAAAATACTTTTGGACTCTATTCCTAATTATCTTTAAAATGATATACCGCAACCCTATGTAACGCTATAAAAAATATTTTACTTCGCATTCGCTTCTATGAGAGCCCCCCTGAAATAAAGATTTTTATAACTTTTTAAGCCATATTCGGCGGGAGGCCTTCAGTTTACATATTATATTTAAAGGGGTTGTTTCAAATTTATATGGAGCCTGGGCCAGGTATTTGTACGGTATTTCAAAATGTTCGGGGTCATAAAATAGTAACATTTTTTTCTTTATTTCTTACTAAAAAGTTCAATTTACGAGGTACAATGCGAAATTATTTTGCAAAATAAAAGCGCAACAACATGCGTCCATTTTGACATTGACGTATATTACACGTGTCATGATGACATTTGACATAAAATTACCTGGGAAATGTGAATTAACCATAAAATATCCAACAGCAGTCAGATTAATGGATGGATGCGCTGCGAGAGTTGCTATTCTACAAACGTACCTAATTAAACATTTTATTTTTGTACCTCTTATTCACTGTAAAACTGCCAAAAAGCATATTTTATTTTGTTTTCTATGATTTTATACTATTTTTTGGAATACTGTACAAGTACCTGGCCCAAGATGAAACAACCCCTTTGAAGTAATTACGTTCAGTAATTCAGAAGTTATAAGGCTCTGACAGACGGACAGACGGACAAGTGCAAATTCACCAAGTAGACTCAGAGACCTTCGCTTTGCTCGGTCAATTAAATAGAGGGTCTTCCAAAAGACCTAAAATTCACATCCTCCGTTAGTTTTAAGTTTGATTACCATTTTAAAATATGGATTAAAGCAAAAAAGTGTGTTGAAATTTTATGACGTCACAACTGTGAATTTCATACAACTTCCATACTAGAAGTGCAATTTAAGTTTGATAAAGAGTTGCTGATTTGATTGAGTTGTCATCATCCCTGTACCATATTCTCACCTTATCATCAGCTTGGCCCAGTAGTTCTTCGTTTATCTTCTGCGCTTTCTCGAATATGGCCTGTGCGTCCTTGTCTACTTCTGTGTCCAGCTCGTATGTGGCTGTTGCGTTCTCCCTCTGCTGCTGGACGGAGAGTGTTGTGTTTGGCTTCTTCTGGAACAGAAGAATTATGTCATTAAGTCAAAAAACGATATCAAATCAATTTGATGCTCGCAACTTCGTCTGCGTGAAATAAGTTTTTAATTTCCACGGGAACTCCTCATTTTCCAGGATAAAAGGTAGATGTCACTTTCCAGGTCCTCAACTATATCCATGCAAGAAATTACGCTGAACCGTTGCGACGTGATTGAAGAACAAACTATCACATTTATAATCTTATTATATTTTAATATATAAAACAAAGTCGTCGGGTTTGCTTATAACTCTAGAACGGCTGGACGGATCTGGATGAAATTTGGCACAGAGACAGATTATAGTCTGGAATAGCACATAGGCTATTTTTATCCCGGAAAATTAAAAAGTTCCAGCGGGAACTAAAAAACCTCAATCTACACGGATGAAGTTGCGGGCATCAGCTAGTATTAGTATATTATTAAAACCATAGCCATACTGTTGATATAGAATATAGATAGACTCTCTCTTATTATTATTATATGTCCTTCCCCGGGATATAACCTACCTCTAGGTATACCAAATTTAAGCAAAATCGGTTGAAAAGATGGGCCGGGAAAGCAGACAGAGAGCCTGAGAGACAGACACACTTTCGCATTTATAATATTAGTATGGATAATTATTAATGAGAATAATTTAGAAGATTTTTGTGATGTGGTCTTATAGTTATATGAGACAAAATATTCTAGGCGTCAGGGTTGGACCTGGACAGTAATGCACTATTTCTTACCGTCTCCTCATCATTGCTGCTATCCCCACTATCCTTAATTTCAACTCTTTGTTTTTTCTGTCCCGTCGACTGTATGTTAGGATTGGATTTCTGTTGTCTCTTTGTTGGTAACACAACTGTTGGTTCATCAGAGTCAGAGTTGTTTTTTTCTAAAATAAATAAAATAAGTACATGATTCAAACGTCAAAGTGGATCGTCTTGAAAAATCTGTGTATTTAGATGTTAGATAGAAGCAAGAGTTACTTTGCAGAAGTCCATGATAGCTAAGGCACAAGAAGTTTAGTTCGCTAAAACTGACCAATCTATGAGTGTGCAGCATGCAATCATACTAATATTATAAATGCGAAAGTGTGTTTGTCTGTTGGTTTGTCCTTCAATCACGCCGCAACGGATCAACATGATTTTTTGCATGGGTATAGTCAAGGACTTGGAGAGTGACATAGGCTACTTTTTATCTATCAGAAAATTGAGGAGTTCCCGCAGGCATTGAATAAAACTTATTCCACTCAGACGAAGTCACGGGCATCAGCTAGTATGCTAATAATATGTGAAAGGTAACTTGACAATTATTATTGAACTGGTGGAGCAAACTGAACGCAGCTAATATCGGCAAAAAGTCTAATATCAATAATGACTAAGTAAGTAAATAGAAATTATATTCATTCATTAATAAGTAATAATTATTCATATTTCATAGGGAGATAAGTAGGTACTATAGTGTATAAGTGTGTGCACAAACACAAATGCACTCTCTGTTCTTTTATTCTCATAGCCCGGTGGAACAGAAAATCTGACACAATCGGAGAGAGATCAGGCGAAAGAACGGCGGCTTTACTTCGTAACTCTCGGCTTGTGCTGAGAATTTCTAGTCATAAAAACCCAATAGGTACTTAATTACAGCCCGACCCAGGACTCGAACCGGGTCCTCGTCAGCCGCAACATGAACATGCTAAGCAAGGAGTAAATAGACCAACGAGGCAGTTCTTTGATACCGAAGTGCAAGTTAATGATTTTAATTTTGACCTTACTAAACCATTTTATGGACAGTTTTCACTAGTTGCACTAGTGAATTACATAGCATAGGTAAGGAATAGGTCTCCTCACAGCACTTCCTAATGGTTTCTCTAATACCTATGCTTTGGGGATACGTAAAACCGATTATGTACCTATTTACCTACCTGAAGAGCTAGATTTCTTCCTTTGCCTGCCACCTCTGATTTTAAGATTCCGTCTTTTGAACGTGGACGGCACTTCTACTTCTGCATCCGACATTATTATGAGATATAACAATCTTTTAATTCCAAATAATTAACATAAATTTCTCACAAAAACACTACAATTATTTTTGTTTACAAGTTAAAACTTTTAGAGGTTATGTTCGGATACTCATAGCGTTTCTTCGACTATATAAAATAAACTGTCATTGTGATCTATGATGCCAGGTTGACAAAAAATAATAATTTCTAGATCTTTTAAAAGTTGTATATTAGAATTACTTATTTTGTATGAGATGGTAGTGTTATGTGTTTTTAAAATCAGTAGTTAGTAAAATAACTATTATGATTTGAATGACATCATACATGTATTCATCTTACCCATAGACATTTTTTCGCTACGCTGTAGGTACTTGAAGTATCCGATCGTAAGAAAATTAAATTCTAAAGCTTGGCGTCCACTGAAGTCACGAAGTTTCGTACTTTTTTAATATTATTACCTATAGACTACACTAGCGGCACGCTATGATGGCCGGTTTGACACATTACAATAGGTCAATTTATTCTCGAACAAAAAACAATTAAGTTTTTTTAAATTTATGAATCTCTGCACATCACTATCGTCATAGCTATCGTCAATAAAGTAATACAATTATTTCCTTCAAAGTCGTTATCAATTAATACGGAACGTTTGTCCAACCGGCCATCATAGCGTGCCGCTAGTGTAGTAATTTTTGTATGTATCTATTTTGAATTTATTGCAGTTTGCATAGTGATGTATAGTAGAGAAAACAAACAGTATTTCCCTTAGTGGCTGAGGTTGCTGGACATAACACCTACACATAAGGTAAGTTGTCCAGTGAGCACAAAGCTTAAAGTAGGTAATATGCAAAATTATTATTCAACAAACAGACAAGCTCACCTATTTTCGAGTAGCGAATGATGAAGACGTGATGTTTTTACAAAAAAACAGCTCTAAATACAATGGATCCGAACAAAAATACTAAACTAGAATCTGTATGTTTGTTCGTATATTTTACAGTGTTGGGTAACTTTAGAACACCAAAGTACTACCTAGGTAGGTACCTAAGTAACTGGTTAGGTACCTACTTACAATACGTTTTTTTATAATTCTTTTGTAATCTATAAAATAATTCCGCTCTGAGTTCCGTGACCATTTCAAACAGTGCTGACCCGCTGCTGAGCATGGGTCTCCCTCAAAATTAGGGTTTCGGCTATTAATTCACCACGCAGGTCAAAATTCAACTTTTCAAGTGCCGATTGGCATAGGTACATTGGTTACCTACTTTCTAAGGGTGTGTTCCGAAATACACTGCGAGCACTGTAAGTCCCCAGTAAAGAGCACTGACAGTGCTCGCAGTGCTTAAATCGGAACACCCACTAAGTTTCTGAAGTTCTGATATTTGTTAAGTTTCTGGTAAGTTTCTGTTAGGTTGTTAGGTTGGTAGGATTGGGCCCTGGCAATCCTACCAAACTAACACTGGGCCTTTCGAGTTGTAGCAAATTACTCCCTGTGGGTAGGTACTGGGTTGTATGAGTACAAAATTATTAAGGGGGGATTAACTGGTGCCTATTTCTGAGAATATGTTCCTTTTTGATAACATTATGAAGAATTCTCAAGCATGCAAGTTTCCTCACGATGATTTCCTTCACCGATATAAAAATAATTTAATAAGCAAAGTAGCGTGTTAGCAAGAGTTTCTCTTTAAGCACTTAGGACGTTTTGCAAATCACAACCGAAAAATAGTATACTACTTTTACGAATACACTAGCTTGCCTCCAAAATGGCGTATCTTCCATACGATTTGACATAAGGATACGCCATTTTGCAATTGCGGCAACTTTGTTCTGGTTTAAAAATGGTATACCACTTATTTTAGCTTGGAACAAAAAGATCTTATGTATTTTTCTAATGTATAGTGGATTTGATGTTTTGCAATTTGGTAGGATTCATCGAAAGTTTTGGAAAATTGACTTTCTTTCGACGAGTGTATTTTTTTAATTGAGTTTTTTCTGTTTGTTTTTTTAATGATTCTGGGTTCCGGAAGGACCTAGTAGAGGGAGACCTACAAAACTGTTATACTTTTTATTTTGTGAGATTTTCAAAATGAGAGCAAAAAGGCTATCAACGCTCAGCTCAAACCACTGGATGGATCGGGATGAGCTATTATGACTTAGGCATCCGGTTGAAAAGGATTTTTGAAAATTCAACCCCTAAGGAGGATAAAATAGGTACTACCTACTTACTTATTTGAAATTTGATACTTCCTACTATTATTATAAATGCGAAAGTTTGAATGGATGCTTGCTACTCAATCTTGATCATACCAGAACGGCTGAACGGATCTGGATGAAATTTGACACAGAGAATATCTGTGGAGAATATACCTAGTCTAGAATAACACATAGGTAGTTAGGCTACTTTTAATCCCGGAAAATTAAAGAGTTCCCGCGGGTACCAAAAAACCTCAATCCACGGGGACGAAGTCGCGGGCATTACTAGTATTTTATAAGTAACTGAACGTCTTGTTAAGTGTCCTACAGTGTACCTAAATTGAATATTATTAATATACTCTGACTTTTGACATAACTACGAGTGGTTTACCCCGTTTAGGTGATGTGGAATAATAAAATTAAATCAACTACCTATTAGGTTTTTTAAATGTGAAAACAATCGCGCAATTAACCAGTTAGGCCGCTAAAAATCTCCAAATAAGTTATTGCGTGAGAAATTATTTTCTAGTGAGTAATTAGTGAGTAGGTACCTAGTACGTAGGTAGTTTTGTTTTCCTGCTTTGTATTGAAAAACTTTGTGAGACACAGCGTTAAGCTCTTTTCAGACTACGCTATAATATTGTGATATATAGTATAGCAAATAAGGAATATCGTACAGTGAAGTGTGAACGTGTCCATAATAATGCGCGATATTGTTGTGCTATGAACTATATGCTATATGCTATTACAATAATAAAGCGTAGTCTGAAAAGAGCTTCACCCTAACTAGGGTTTTTACAAAGTCGTGACGATGGTCAGCCATTGCCTGATCGCATCGGGCTGGCATGATCGTCAACAGTTCGTAGGTATGTACCTAAAAAAAACTAGATAGTCTCACAAAAGAAGAGAGTGTTCCTGGGTTTCAAAAATCAAAAAATGAATGATAAAGAATGAATTTTAACTTCTTTGCTAGCTATATCATATAGATGACTGACCCAGAAAACATTGATGTTTCTGCGCAAAACGAGTTCAGGGTTTTTAATTCCCTCGGGAACTCTTTAACTTTCCGGGATAAAAAGTAGCCTATGTCACTCATCAGGTCCTCAACTATACCCATGCCAAAAATCACGTCAATCCGTTGCTCCGTTGCGGCGTGATTGAAGGACAAACCAACAAACCAATAAACCAACTAACCAACACACTTTCGCATTTTTATTATTAAGTATGAAAGTATCTATGATATTAAAAAAAAATTAAATATTCGTTTTCACTTCTTTCGGCAGTCCCTAAGTCTAATGAAATTGATTTGTGCTTAGTTAGTTTTGTAAGTCGGCATACCGCATAGTAAATCGGATGTGTGTAAATAGATACGTATTTTGTTATGTTTACGTTTTTATCAAAAACATGATTAGGTATAGTTTCTTAAAACGTGTCTGTGACGATATTTCAAGATAAAGATTTGTTTTACTCAGAGTACCTATGACGTCATAGAAATCTTGCTAATGCTGGCGCGCATAATTTTTTTTTTACTTACGATTTTCTTACACAATAATTGCAAAGTCAAACATTATTTGCGAGACATTTCACAAAGGCTGGCTCATTCTTTTTTGCACAAACCTGGCTGTCCAGCACGGAAATGCAGCCAGCATTTTTGCCATTATTGCCATTGTCTAGTAAAATATAACTTGGATAGGTATTTTTTTTATTTTTTTTTATCCACTACAAGTTAGCCCTTGACTGCGACTATGTCACCTATAACTTGTAATAATACTTGCTTTTGATGCCAGCTTTTGATTAATACAGGTTTTATGGGTTTTTTTTTTCGAAAAATAAAAAATTTGCAGTCAATAGGGACTGCCGATAGAAGCGAAAACGAGTATTTAAACATATATTTTTAAAATTTTATAAATTTGTTTTTTATATTAAAAAATAATAAATAATTAAAATATAAACCTTAAAACTAAGGAATTAAAGTTTAATTACGAATGTAGTATACTTATATTTAAGACCTTTTGTCTTCGTAGCAACTAACAACGCGAGGTGTCGGTGTCGGTGACGCGCATCCACAAGTTTACCCCCTACCAAAAAGTGCTCAACGCGGCTAAAGAAGTTTTCACTTCAAAAATTAAAATGGCGGAGATGTGTAGGCCAGGCTCCATACAAAAATATTTAAACCTCTACCTTAATAAAACTGAAGTGCGTTCAATATTCGTATTTCGTAGAGTCATTCGGGGTAACTGCGCGCAGTGGACAAGTGCGCGCAACGTCGATATCTCCGAAACGGGGTGCGGGGGGTGGGGGGTTTGTTTGGAACAAAAAGGAACGTGAAAAGGAATAAATTAATGCTAGGAGCATTAAAAGTAGTGTTTAAATAAAAAAATCTATATTTTATTTCGCTATTTGTCGAGTCAACATCTCCTGAAGATGCTCCGGTGTCGGAGTGAAATGTACGTTGAGAATAATTTGGAAGATTTGGGTGGCGTGGTGAATATCGCAAGATACATACTGTACCACATAGATTTAATTATAGCAAATTAAAGTTCTACTAATTCTTTCATTATCATGGACTTACGCAAAGTAACGCCTGCTTCTATTATAAAAATCTATATTTTGTAACTGTTTTGTGTAAGTTAAAAAGTCCCTTCACTTAGCAATGCGTTTACTTACCCCATATGCGTTTACTCACCCCACAGGGGTGCGCATGGTAACCCGCAAACCCGGCCCAAGTAAGCACATTCCGAATTTCTCTCTTAAGGCGCCAGCGGAGGGTGAATTGCTCATACAAACGCAATACCAAAATAATTTGTAATTCGACCATACCTATTTCCTCCATATTATGCGATTATTAAGATTGAACTTGTATTTATCTAGGTTCCTGGATAATTATTTTTTCAAAATACTTTCCCAAAATTAAATGTAAGCACATTGCGTTTTGCATGTTTTTGCGACATAAACGACATGTTTTCTCCTTATTTGTTTCATATTAAAACCAACGATATCTCACGTACTAATTGATCAGGAACATAGCCTATATTGTCAAGTTACAGAATAAAAACACTAAGTTAAAAACACAACAACTTTTCATTCATCATTTTTGGTATTCACGGAACAAGACTAAATGTATATCAAATTCTGTACGCTCATAATGCTATCGCGCTTGCACGCGATCATGTGTCATCAGCCAAATAGGGATAGCAATATACCGGCAAATTTATATTTGCGGTTCGAGTAGAAGTTGCGAGCGGTGTTCGCCGTCCTCTTAAATTGTTTGTTGCAAAAAAAATTCTAAAAATTCTGAATTGAAACTTCTTTAGAATCCTTGTGATTTGAAAATTCGATGAAACTAAAAAGCGACAAACATATAAGATTTAGCCTGCGAGAGAATGAGATAGAATAGATACAAGTTATATTTATCTCATTATCTCGTAGGCTACTTTTCTGAAGTTTCACTTCTGCCGTGTCTGAATTGAACACACACACTTTTTTTAGGGTTCCGTACCCAAAGGGTAAAAAAAGGCTATTACTAAGACTCCGCTGTCTGTCTGTCTGTCTGTCTGTCTGTCTGTCTCCAGGCTGTATCTCATAAACCGTGATAGCTAGAAAGCAGAAATTTTCACAAATGATGTATTTCCGTTGCCGCTATAACAACTAATACTAAAAATTAAAAAAATATATATATTAAGGGGGTCCCCATACAATAAACGTGTTTTTTTCGTATTTTTTTGCTCAATATTAAAAACGGTAACAGGTAGACGGTTCAAATTTTCACAGAATATTAACTTGTATATTACCTTTCAAAATAAATAATTGAATATCAATAAAGTAAATATTAAAGGGGGGCTCCCATACAAAAACGTAATTTTTTGATATTAACAATAAACCTCTACAAACAAAGTTAGTTTTGCGGTTCATTTCGTCTTGTTTTTAATACGTCATAAATCGTAAAACTTACTACAGGTTTGTACGGAACCCTCGGTGCGCGAGTCCGACTCGCACTTGGCCGGTTTTTTATTTCCTACTTTGTTTATAGCCAAATAATATTATTTGTAATATTTTGAACTTGGTATGGCTTCAAAGGCAAAAGTGAGCACAGTTACTTCAAGCAGTTTACTATTTAAGTAGTTTTTTTTATCCACTACAAGTTAGCCCTTGACTGAGATCTCACCTGATAGTAAGTGATGATGCAGTTATATTAAACCCATACCCATATTCGGTTTCTAGTTTCTACACGGCATCGTACCGGAACGCTAAATCGCTTGGCGGCACGTCTTTGCCGGTAGGGTGGTAACTATAGACTGGCTAAGCTAAGTCTGCAGCAGTAAGAAAATGGTAGAATTTGAAAATCTGTTGATGACAACACAGAGTGTAATGCGAAAAAACGCACTTGATACTTGTGTTTTTTGTTTTTAATCTGCTTTCCTGGGAGTGTTGGTCATTGTTCGTTTTAGTACATTTCAAAGAGTAAAATGTAAATAGAGGGCACAATTTTGACACCGTAATAAGGTAGAGCATACATGATCCCCGTATTTATATAAATTTTATATATAATATTTGCCGTGAATTCGTCTGCGTGGATTTCAGCTATAAACTCACGCAGAAACCATATGTTTTTGTTCAGGGGATGAGTCAAAAAAGGTAACAGACAAACGGTTATTTTCGCTAACTACTCTTCGCTTCTACTAATATTAGTATGAATCTACTGATGCTAAAGATTAACAACAAAAATTATTACTTGATCAGGGGAGATTTTTTGAATTACTTAAGGAGAGCATAAATGAATTAAAACATAAAATGAAATGAATGAAATATTCTTTATTGTACACCAAAGACATAACAATATTAATAATCAGAATCAATAAAACAAAAAATAAAATAAAACAATAAAAATTATCAATATTGACTTTTGTTTCCCGTGCTGCACGCTTTTTGCCGGGAGTCCTCCAGATTCCCTGATTAGTTTGGCCCTCATTTTTAATAACTCTTAAGGTTCGTTCGCTTACACCTGGAAATAAATGAAAATAATTTATTTTTTTCGCATTTTCGGCAAAAAATAGTTGGGGGTTCCGTCTAGACTCTCTTGACCCCTCCTTAGACGCGACAGCTTTTGATCAAGGCAGCACGTTTCTAAATCTAAAATCCCACCCCAAAAAAAACAAAATTTCAATTTGAGATGGATGGATTGACTTATTCCAAGTTTCTGAAGGGCATCCTGGAGATGAGGCTTTAACTCTTCGCTTATTCCACCTTGAATTTATACCATAATTAATAAAAAGTATTAAAACTTGATAGGATTTTGCTGTCAGTTTTTTTCGCATATTATCCATCATAATTACACGATATGAACAGGCGAATATAAACCGTTTAAACGTTTTATATAAATAATCTAGTATTGTATTCAAAGATCGAAAGGCAAAATATCAAAACCGTTTGGTCAACTTACTTGTCGACTCTTCAATTTCTTGTAAACATTGTTGTTTTTGGCTTAGGACAGCATCGTGATCTTCCTTTACTTCTTAGAATTTAAGAATCATGTTATAAAATAACTCGCACACATTATTTTGAATAGGTTTATCCATTATTTCACTATTTTCACTTTTATTTTCGAAATATTAAAACGAACTGATAGCTGAATTGACAAATCAGTGACAAATGTAAGAACACAGATTAGACGAATGTTTTTACTTTTTTTTAAGTGTTGCCCTTTTATTCCGTGGCAGAGTTAGCGTGGCCAGACTCTAGTTACGGCCGAAGCCTCCCACAACATAAATTTATAACAGCCTAGGTAATAATTATTATTGAAGTGCTTCTTCCCCCCCTACCAAAAAAGTGCTCAACGCGGCTAAGCGTTGAGCACTTTTTTGGTAGGGGGTAAACTTGTGGATTCGCGTCACCGACACCGAAACCTCGCGTTGTTACGAAAACAAAAGGTCTTGATTAGAAAAATATATACTAACTACTTACATTCGTAATTAAACTTTAATGCCAGTTTTAAGGTTTATAATTTAATTTTTTATTTATTTATTCGTTTTCACTTCTCAGCAGTCCCTATGACTGCCATTTTTTGTTATACGTATATAAATGTATATAGGTATATCATAATAATTTTTTTAAATAAATATAAATATAACGCAAAATAAATATAACGCTTGGAGGCCCTGGGATCTTTGACCATACAGGCCAGCGTTCTTCCCAGGCCTTGTCAATAAGTAAACAATACGTAAAGATACTAAGAACACATACAATCATAAGTAAATACGATGATAGTTATATAGTTTCAGAGCTAGTAATTAATTTAAACATATTTAAGAGTCGTGTAAAGGAATATTACCTTCCTAATATGATATAGAATATTTAAGTATTTTCTTTTGTATGTAGGTTTGTGTATTGCTGTATATGTATGGGAGTTTATATTTAATTGACCGAGCGAAGCGAAGGTCTCTGAGTCTACTTGAGTGAATTGGCACTTGTCCGTCCGTCCGTCCGTCCGTCCGTCCGTCTGTCAGAGCCATATAACTTCTGAATTACTGAACGTAATTACTTCAAATTTAAATATATTAAGTAAACTGATGGCCTCCCGCCCAATATGGCTTAAAAAGTTATAAAAATCTTTATTTCAGGGGGGCTCTCATAGAAGCGAATGCGAAGTAAAATATTTTTTATAGCGTTACATAGGGTTGCGGTATATCATTTTAAAGATACATAATTAAGAATAGAGTCCAAAAATATATTTTTTAAAATTTTTCCCTAAAATTGACGAAATGGGGGGTTTTCAAAGTGGCGATTTTCTAGCGTCCAAAGTTGACCTCAGAACTCTCAATTTACTGAAAGGCTGAGCCTGAAACTTATCAATTATTTGAATGATATCCTGTACATGAACAACAAATACTAAAATTAGATAAATATTATAAGGAAACGAAATTAATTTTTAATGTGCTTCAGTATTATTAACAGAACTTCACAATTATGTCAATAGATGGCGCTCTGTACAAGTTTATGGATACCGCGAGGTCTCAGTTCGGGGCGAACCACTAGTTATTTAGTTATAAGTTATTTATGTATTATTAGTATGTATAGTTTAGGTATTATTATTGCATATTTATTGTTGCACTTTCCCGCTCCTTTTTAAAGTTCCTAAAGAAATGGGTTGTCTGGAGATCACTTTTAGTGATAAGACCGCCCTTGCGCACGCGTTGTTTTCTGTTTTTTGTTTATTACGTTATTTCTATGTTATGTGTGGCAATAAAGAATGTGTCTTCTATCTATCTAATTTCTGGGACGCGGTGCTGGATGGTCTATATCGGCTCTAATTTAATTTGAACTCTCTCTCTCTGCGTCTTATTGAAGTGAAAACTTCTTTAGTCGCGTTGAGCACTTTTTGGTAGGGGGTAAACTTGTGGATTCGCGTCACCGACACCGTCAACAGGCCTTAAATATAAATATAATACATTCGTAATTAAACTTTAATGCCTTAAGTTATAAGGTTTACATTTTTTTTTTAAATATTCGTTTTCACTTCTATCGGCATTCTTATATCCCTATGGCTGCCAATTTTTTCCTCATTGCGTGAGGGTCGTGACTCGTGACCTCTTTACATTAATCACATGATGGCAGGGGTTTTCTTGGGATAATAATGCGGTGGGTTCTCAGGTCCTTCAGTATACGACTCGACTAAGATTAGGTAATATACCTATTTCAAATCTTATGGTTTCTAACGATTATTATCAGATGTTAGTGATAATAACCGTGACTGACGCCTTAACGTGCTCTCCGAGGCACGGAGGAAACGAAAAGGACTGCCAAATTCGGTCACCCATCCATTTACCGACTTGGGTCAGCGTTGCTTAACAATCTGTTCTGTTGTTGTTCTGTTGTTGTTCTGGCGTGATTGAGTAACATGGACATCCTTCCTAATTCCTTCCATCTAAACTTTCGCATTTAAGTATATTATAATAACAAGTATACTATCGGGAACTACGAGTATGGGTCGGTTTTGACGACCAGGGAGGCGTAGTGTTGAGCGCTGTTGTCTTAAGTGGGAGGTTCTGGGTTCTATCCCCGGTAGGGTCAACTTCGAAATTTATAATTTCTGAATTTTCTATGGTCTGGCCTCAGTGGCGTGCAGTTCATAGAGGCGTAAAAGCACTGCTTACCCAAATGTAAATACGTCAATGCTCATTTTTCATCATGACAGTCAGTAAATAGGTATTCTGACTAACTAATGCCTACCCTAGCTTCAAACCCTGTGCACGCCACTATGACTGGCCTGGTGGAGGCTTCGGCCGTGGCTAATTATCATATAACACCCTATGTCGGTTTCTACACGTCATCGTACCACGCGTACGAAGTCAGTCATACTAATATTAAAAATGCGAAAGTGTGTTTGTTTCTAGGTTTGTCCTTCGATCACGCTGCAACAGAGCAACGGATCGACGTCATTTTTTGCATGGGTATAGACATAGTTGAGGACCTAGAGAGTGACATAGACTTAATATAGATTGTGTTATACAGAATCAGCCCCATTATCCCGTAAAATTAGAGAGTTCCCGCGGGAACCAAAAAACCTTAAACACCTGGACGAAGTCGCGGGCATCAGCTAGTTATTAATAATTATCAAGCTCTTTTCTGAAACTTCCCACGGTCTCTAGAGCTAATACGAACTCGAAGATATTATAAACTTTCGAGAAAATGTCAAATAAAATGTATAGACGCGCGAAATTTAACGCATTTGACATATAACGGCGCGCGAACGTAGACCTTTCACTGCTTTTTTAATAAAAAAAAAAGTTTACGACGACTTGCTTTATAGTGCATCTGTGAAAAGAGTTTTTATATATAATTCTATATTTTTCTGTATTATTTTTTTAAATATCTGTTAGTGTGAGTGTTTATTTTGTTCGAGGCATCCAGAAGGTTCTATTTCAATGTAAGTTTATACTAGCTGAATGCCCGCGACTGCGACTTTGTTCGGGTGGAATTGTTTTTTAATTCCCGCAGGTAATTAATTTTCCGGGATAAAAAATAGCATATTTGTTATTCCAGACTATAATCTATCTCTCTGCCAAATTTCATCCAGATCCGTTCAGCGGTTCTGGCATAATTGAGTAACAAACATACATCAATCAAAACTTTCGCATTTATTAATATTAAAGTAAGATTAAGTAAGAAAGCTTTTTTTTTTAATGATATAAAAGCTCGGTATAGGACGAGATCTAAAAATAGTTTGTGGATTTTAAATTCATGTCTGTGAATATAAGGAATTGTTCTATTTTCTAAGGGGGCCCCATACAAAGAGCGTGATCTTTTAAATCAATCAATCAATTTTATTGCAAACTTGGGTATAATATTGCGCCTACCTTGACTCTTTTACGCAAGTATGTACATTATTTACAAAGTTCATAGATAGTGTTAGATCTTGGTATCTATGGTACGGAACCCTTCGAGCGAATCTCGCACTTGGCCGGTTTTTTATTTTATTTTTCAAATTCCTGTCAGTCACTGGAAATCCAGACGGTTCTTTAGTAGTAATGGTTTTATAAGAAAGCCCTGGAAACAGGTTTATATACTTACGGCTTTGAAGTTATATAGGGATGATGACAACTCAATCAAATCAGCAACTCTTTATCAAACTTAAAAACGCACTTCTAGTATGGAAGTTGTATGAAATTCACAGTTGTGACGTCATAAAATTATTGCTTAACACTTTTTTCTTTAATCTATATTTTAAAATGGTTATCAAACTTAAAACTAACCGAGGATGTGAATTTTAGGTCTCTTAGGTCTATTTTAGGTTTTCTACACTAGCGGCACGCTATGATGGCCGGTTTGACACATTACAATAGTTATGTGGAATGTCAATTTATTCTCGAACAAAAAACAATTAAGTTTTTTTAAATTTATGAATCTCTGCACATCACTATCGTCAATAAAGTAATACAATTATTTCCTTCAAAGTCGTTATCAATTAATACGGAACGTTTGTCCAACCGGCCATCATAGCGTGCCGCTAGTGTAGGTAGGTTGGAAGACCCTCTATTTAATAATCAGTTAGAAATAATTTATTTTTGATATCTAGGCATCATCCCTATTACATGAAGGAACTATAATGTACACTAGCTGATGCCCGCGTCTTCGTCCGCGTGGAATAAGTTTTTTCAATTCCCGCAGGAACTCCATAATTTTCCGGGATAAAAAGTAGCCTATATCACTCTTCCTGGCCCTCGACTATACCCATACCAAAAATCACGTCGATCCGTTGCTCCGTTGCGGCGTGATTGAAGCTCAAACCAACAAACCAACGAACAAACACACTTTCGCATTTATAATAATACTAGATGATGATTGAGGCTTTTTGGTTCCCGCGGGAACTCCTTAGTTTTCCGGGATAAAAAGTAGCCTATGTATTATTCCAGACTACAATCTATCTCTGTGCCAAATTTCATCCAGATCCGTTCAGTCGTTCGGGCGTGATTGAGTAACAAACATCCATGAATACATCCATCCAAACTTTCGCATTTATAATATTCATTTGAAGTATGATTTTACTTTACTTACCTTGGTGATACAAAGTAACCTAAAGACTGCCTCGTTGGTCTAGTGGTTGGCATGTTCGACTGCGGCCGACGAGGTCCCGGGTTCGAGTGCCGGGTCGGGCCATAATTGAGTTTTGGGTTTTCTGACAAGAAATTCTCAGTACTAGCCCGGAGTTAGGAAGTTGGCGGTGTTTCACCCCCGTGCCTCGGAGAGCACGTAAAGCCGCCGGTCCTGCGCCTGTATGGCTTGCATGCGCACTACGAGTAAAATTATGTCTACCCGTTATCTCTATCTGTCTACCGAAGCTAACATGGTTACTTGTCTCGTTACGTCAAAAGTAATATTTCTTATCTGTGGTATTTTTCTCTACGAACCTTTACATGTCGACTATTTTTTTCTTGTAATATACCGCATATTGTGCATGTTAGAGTAAATGAAAAATTTGCCGGCAACGACAACATCTCTCTCTCTCGTCGCGAGATAATCTCGTTGTGCGCATGCTAAGCACACTGGTCTCCCTCCGGTCGTTTCGGATCTACCGTCCCATCGGGCTATGAGAGTAAAGGAACAGAGAGTGCACCTGTGTATGCGCACACACTTGTGCACTATAATATCTTTCGCGCAGATGTCTAATCTCTCTGGAGATAGGCCGCCGTGGCCGGAATTCGGTCGGTGGGGATATAATAATTTATTATATTTTAGGGTTCCATAACAAAACGGTAAAAAATAAACCCATAGATAATTATGTCCCTCTTATCTATTTATTGTATGTGACAAACAGCTTAATATACATAACTAGCTGATGCCCGCGACTTCGTCCGCGTGGATTGAGTTTTTTTGGTTCCCGCGGGATCTCCTTAATTTTCCAGGATAAAAAGTAGCCTATAATCTATCTCTGTGCAAAATTTTATCCAGATCCGTTCGGCCGTTCTGGTGTGATTGAGTAACAAACATCCATCCATCCAAACTTTTGCATTTATAATATTACTAGACTAGATGATGCCCGCGACTTCGTCCGCGTGGATTTGATTTGTATTTACAATATTAGTATGGATATAGTAATAAGTAGTATAGATTTAACAGCGACATTGAGTTAGGTCAGTAACAGGATGATGACAGCTCAATCAAATCAGCAACTCTGTATCAAACTTAAAAACCGGCCAAGTGCGAGTCGGACTCGCGCACCGAGGGTTCCGTACAAACCTGTAGTAAGTTTTAAATTATTAAAAAAAAACTACTTACTAGATCTCGTTCAAACCAATTTTCGGTGGAAGTTTGCATGGTAATGTACATCATATATTTTTTTTAGTTTTATCATTCCCTTATTTTAGAAGTTACGGGGGGGGGGGGGGGGCGACGACGACACACATTTTACCACTTTGGAAGCGCGCAAACTATTCAGTTTAGAAAAAAATGGTATTAGAAACCTCAATATCATTTTTGAAGACCTATCCATACCCACTACCCACACGTATGGGTTTGATGAAAAAAAAATTTTTGAGTTTCAGTTCTAAGTATGGGGACCCCCAAAATTTATTGTTTTTTTTCTATTTTTGTGTGAAAATCTTAATGCGGTTCACAGAATTACATCTACTTACCAAGTTTCAACAGTATAGTTCTTATAGTTTCGGAAAAAAGTGGCTGTGACATACGGACGGACAGACAGACAGGCAGACATGACGAATCTATAAGGGTTCCGTTTTTGCCAAATTTGGCCACGGAACCCTAAAAACGCCTTTCTAGTAGTTATGCAAGTTTGTAAGAAATACATACTTAGTTGTGAGTCTTGTGACGTCTTCAAATTTTAATGCTATTTTTTTCTTTAATCTTTATGTAGTTTAAAATGATTATCAAACTAAAACTAACCGAGAATTTGAATTTTAGATCTTTAGGAAGATCCTCTATTTAATAATCTGTTAGAAATAATTTATTTTTGACATAGGCACCATCCCTATTGGATGGGACATTTTTGGTGAGTTTTTAACCGGTTATTTCCGTACTCTGGAGAGCACGTATAGACTTCAATCTCAATAATAAAATGGTCTGCGAATATTTGTCTCGCAAGAATGAGGATCCCGGTTCGACT